>JBAMIH010000240.1:0-10000 GCA_038501795.1 Pseudopleuronectes americanus
GGGTCGTGTGAATGATGATGATTGTGAATGATTGGTTTGTGTGTGTTTGAAATTGATGTTGTTGTGAATTGTGTTGAGATGTGTGTGTTGTGTGATTGGTGTGTGTTGATGAATTGATGTGAGATCTTGGTGATGTTTGTTGGTTTGTTGTGGATTGGTCGTGAATGGGGAAATGAATTGGAAACTGTTGATTGTAGATTGTGTGGATGAATGTTGTGAATTAATTTTTGTGTTAGTGTCTTGGAATGTATCTGTGTGATGTGCGACTGAGTTGTGGATGTCGAGTTGTGTGTTGTGTGGTGCGATGTGTTTGTTGTGATGATTTGGTGTGCGTTGTTGAGTGAGGGTGATGTTGTGTTGTGTGAATGAGGTGTGTGTTTGTGTGGAATGATGATGTTGGTGTGGTTGTTGTGTAGAATGTGAAATGTGGAACCTTTGTGTTTGTGTGTTGATGTGATGTGTGGTTGTGTGTTTGTGGTTTGTTGTGTTGTGTGATGTTTGTGTTGTTTTGTGTTTTGTGATTGTGTTGTGTGTTTTGTGTTGTTTTGTGTTGTTGTTTGATTTGTTGTGTTGTGTTTGTGTTTTGTGTTGTGTGTTGTTTGTGTTGTTGTTTGTGTTGTGTTTTGTTGTTGGTGTTGTGTGATTGTTTGTTGTTGTGTTTGTGGATGTGTTGTTTGGTGTTTGTGATGTTGTGTTGTTGTGTTGTGTTGTGTTGTGTTGTTGTTTGTGTTGTTTGTGTTGTGTTTTGTTGTTGTTTGTGTGATTGTGTGTGTGTTTTGTTTGTTGTGTGTTTGTTTGTGTTGTTGTTTGTGTTTGTTGTTGTTGATGTTTGTGTTGTGTGTTGTTTTGTGTTGTGTGTTGTGTTGATGTGTGTTGTGTGTTGTTTGTTTTGTGTTGTTGTGTTGTGTTTTGTGTGTTTGTGTGTTGTGTTTGTGTTTTGTGTGTTTGTGATGTTGTGTGTGTGTGTTTGTTTTGTTGTGTTGTTGATTGTTGTTGTGGTTGTGTGTTTGTTGTGTTTGTGTGATGTTGTTTGTGTTTTGTGTTGTTGTGTTTGTGTGTTGTGTGTTTGTGTTGTTGTGTGTGTTTTGTGTTGTGTTTGATGTTTGTTGTTGGTTGTGATGTTTGTGTTTTGTGTTGTGTTGTTGTGTTGTTTTTGTGATGTTTTGTGTGTGTGTGTTGTTGTTTTGTGTTGTTTGTGTTTGTTGTTGGATGTGTTGTGTTGTTGTTTGTGTGTGATTTGTTGTGTTTTGTTGTTGTGTTGTGTTGATTTGTTGTGTTGTTGTGTTGTTTGTGTTGTGTTGTGATGTTTGTTGTGTGTGTTTGTGTTTGTTGTGTGTTTGTTGTTTTGTGTGTTGTGTGGTTGTGTTTGTGTTGATGTTTTGTTGTGTGTTTTGTGTGATTTGTGTTTTGTTTGTGTTGTGTGATTGTTTGTGGTTGTGTTTGTGTGTTGTGTTTGTTGTGTTTGTGATGTGATTTGTTGTTTGTGTGTGTGATTGTGTGTTTGTGTTGTTTGATGTGTTTGTTGTGTGTTGTTTTGTGTTGTGTTTTGTTGTGTGTTGTGTTGTTTGTGTTGTTTGTGTTGTTGGTGATGTGTTGTTTGTGTTTGTTGTGTGGTTGTTGTGTGTTTGTTGTTGTGTGTTTGTGTTTTGTGTTGATTGTGTGTTTGTTGTTTGTTGTGATGTTTGTGTTGTGTGTGTGTTGTGTTGTTTTGATGTGTTGTGTTGTTGTTTGTGATGTGTTGTGATTGTGTGTTTGTGTTGTTGTTTGTGATTGTGTTTGTGTTTGTGTTGTTGTTTGTGGTTGTTGATTTGTTGTGTTTGTTGTGTGTTTGTGTTGTTTTGTGTTGTGTGATTGTTTGTTGTTTGTGTGTGTTTGTGTTGTTGTATGTGTTGTTTGTGTTTGTGTTGTTGATTGTGTGTGTTGTGTTTTTGTGTTTGTGTTGTTGTGATGTGTGTTTTGTGTGTTGATTGTGTGTTGATTTGTTTGTTGTTGTGATGTTTTGTTGTGTGTTGTGTTTTGTGTTGTTGTGATGTTGATGTGTTGTGATGTTGTGTTGTTGTGTTGTTTGATGTTTTGTGTGTTGTGTGATGTGTGTGTTTTGTGTTTGTGTTGTGTGATGTTTGTGTGTTTGATGTTTGTGTTGTGTTGTGTTTGTTGTGTTTTGTGTGTGTTTGTTGTGTGTTGATTTGTGTGTGTTGTTTGTGATTTTGTTGTGTGTGTTTGATGTTGTTGTTGTTTGATGTTGTTGTGTTGTTTGATGTGTGTTTTGTGTGTTTGTTTGTGTGATGTGTTTGATGTGTTTGTTGTGTTGTGTGTTGATTGTTGTTTGTTTGTTGATGTTTGTGTTTGTTGTTGTGTTGTGTTGTGTGTTGTGTGTTGTTGTTGTGTTTGTGTTTGTGTTGTGTTTGTTGTTTGTTGTGTGTTTGTTTGTGTTGTGTTTGTTTTGTTGTGTTGTGTTGTGTTTTGTTGTGTGTTGTGTTTTGTTTGTTGTTGTTTGTTTGTGTGTTGTGTTTGTGTTTGTGTTGTTTGTTGTGTTGTGTTGTTGTGTGTTTGTGTTTGTGTTTGTGTTGTGTTGTGTTTGTGTTGTGTTTGTTGTGTGTTGTTGTGATGTTGTGTGTTTTGTGTTGTGTTGTGTTGTTTGTGTGTTGTTTGTTGTGTTGTTTGTGTGTTTGTTGTTTGTGTGTTGTGTTGTTGTGTGTTTGTGTGTTGTGTTTGTGGTGTTTGTTGTTTGTGTTGTTGTTTGTGTTGTGTTTGTTGTGTGTTTGTTGTGTTTTGTTGTTGTGTTTGTGTTTGTGTGTGTTGTTGTTTGTGTTGTTGTGTGTGTGTTTGTTGTGTTGTGTGTTTGTTGTTTTGTGTGTGTTGTGTTGTTGTGTTGTGTTGTTTGTTGTGTGTTGTTTGTTGTGTTTGTGTTGTTTGTGTGTTGTTTGTTGTTTGTGTTTGTTGTTGTGTTTGTTGTGTTGTTTGTGTGTGTTTGTTGTGTTGTTTGTGTTGTGTTGTGTTTGTTTTGTGTGTTGTTTGTTGTGTTGTTGTGTTGTTTGTGTGTTTGTTGTGTGTTGTTTGTGTTGTGTTGTGATTGTTGTTTGTGTTGTGTGTTGTGTTGTGTTGTTTGTGTTGTGTGTGTTGTTGTGTTTTGTTTGTGGTTGTTTGTGTTGTTGTGTTGTGTTTGTTTGTGTGTTGTGTTGTGTTGTTTTGTTGTGTGTTTGTGTGATTTGTTGTTTGTGTGTTTGTTGTGTTGTTGTTGTGATGTGTTGTGTTTTGTGTTGTTTGTGTTGTGTTGTTTGTGTGTGTTGATGTGTTGTTGTTTGTTTGTGTTGTGTGTTGTGTGTTGTGTTGTTTGTGTTTGTGTGTGTTGTTGTGTTTGTGTTGTTGTTTGTGTGGTTTTGTGTTGTGTTGTGTTTGTTGTGTGTTGTGTTTGTGTTGTTGTGTTTGTGTTGTTGTTGTGTTGTGTTTGTGTTTGTTTGTGTTGTGTTTGTGTTGTTTGTTGGTGTTGTGTTTGTGTGTGTTTTGTGTTGTGTTGTTTGTTGTGTTTTGTTTTGTGTTGTGTTGTGTGTTTGTGTTTGTTGTGTGTTGTTTGTGTTGTGTTGTTTGTTGTGTGTTGTTGTGTTTGTGTTGTGTTTGTGTGTGTTTGTTGTTGTGTTGTGTTGTGTTTTGTGTTTGTGTTTGTGTGTGTTTTGTGTGTGTTTGTTGTTTGTGTTGTTGTTGTTGTGTTGTGTTGTGTGTGTGTTTGTTGTGTGTTGTGTTGTTGTGTTTGTGTTGTTGTGTGTGTTGTTGTTGTGTGTGTTGTGTGTTGTTGTTGTGTTTTGTGTTGTTGTGTGTTGTGTGTTTGTGTTGTGTTGTGTTGTGTTGTTTTTGTGTGTTGTGTGTTGTGTGTTTGTTGTGTTTGTGTTTGTGTGTGTTGTGTTTGTTGTTGTGTGTTGTTGTTTTGTGTTGTGTTTGTTGTGTGTTGTTGTGTTGTGTGTTGTGTGTTTGTGTTTGTTGTGTGTTTGTGTTTGTGTGTGTTGTTTGTGTGTTGTTTGTGTTTGTGTTGTTGTTTGTTGTGTTTGTTTTGGTTTTGTTGTGTGTTGTGTTTGTGTTGTTGTTTGTGTTGTGTTTTTGTTGTGTGTTGTGTGTTGTGTTTTTGTGTTGTGTGTTGTTTGTGTTGTTTGTGTGTTGTTTGTGTTGTGTTTGTGATTGTGTGTTTTGTTGTTGTGTTGTGTGTTTGTGTGTGTTTTGTTGGTTTGTGTGTGTGTGTGTTGTTGTGTTTGTTGTTTGTGTTGTTGTTTTGTTGTGTTGTGTTTGTGTGTTGTGTTGTTTGTGTGTTGTGTGTGTTTGTTTTGTGTGGTGTGTTGTTTGTTGTGTGTTTTGTGTTGTTGTGTGTTGATGTTGTGTGTTGTTTGTTGTTGTGTGTGTTGTGTTTTGTGTTGTGTTGTGTTTGTGATGTTGTTGTGTTGTTGTTTGTGTTGTTGTTTGTGTGTGTTGTGTGTGTTTGTTGTGTTGTGTGTTGTGTTTGTGTTGTGTGTGTTTTGTGTGTTTGTTGGTTTTGTTGTGTGTTGTGTTTGTTGTTGTGTTTGTTGTGTGTTGTTGTGTGTGTTTGTTGTGTGTTTTGTTGTGTTGTGTGTTGTGTTGTTGTTTTGTGTTGTGTGTTGTGTTGTTGTTGTGTTTGTGTTGTGTTGTGTTTGTTGTGTTGTTTGTGTTGTTTTGTGTGTGTTGTTGTGTGTTGTGTTGTGTTGTTGTGTGTTGTGTTTTGTGTTGTTGTTTGTGGTTGTTGTGTGTTGTGTTTGTTGTGTGTGTGTTGTGGTGTTGTTGTGTTGTTTGTGTTGTTTTGTGTTGTGTGTTTGTTGTGTGGTGTTGTTGTGTGTTGTTGTGTTGGTGTTGTGTTGTTGTTGTGTTTGTTGTGTTGTGGTTTGTTGTTTGTGTTGTTGTTGTTGTGTGTTGTTTGTGTTTGTGTGTTGTGTTGTGTTGTTGTGTTGTGTTGTGTTTGTGTTGTTGTTGTGTTGTTTTGTTGTTTTGTGTGTTGTGTTGTGTTGTGTTGTTTGTTTTGTTGTGTGTGTTTGTGTGTTTTGTGTGTTTGTGTTGTGTTGTTGTGTTGTGTTGTGTTGTTGTGTGTTGTGTTGTTGTTTGTGTTTTGTTTGTGGTGTGTGTTGTTTGTTGTTGTGTGTTGTTTTTGTTGTTTGTGTTGTGTGTTGTGTTTGTTGTTGTGTGTTGTTTTTGTGTTTGTGTTGATGTTGTGTTGTTTGTGGGTGTTGTTGTGTTGTGTTTTTGTGTTGTGTTGTGTTGTTGTGTGTTTGTTGTTGTGTTTTGTGTTGTGTGTTTTGTTGTGTGTTGTGTTTGTTGTTTGTTGTGGTTGTGTGTTGTTGGTTTGTGTGTTTGTGTTTGTTGTGTGTTTGTTTGTGTGTTGTGTTTGTTTGTGTGTTGTGTGTTTTGTTTGTGTGTTGTGTTGTGTTTGTGTGTTGTTGTGTGTTGTTTGTTGTTGTGTTGTGTGTTTGTTGTTGTGTTTTGTGTGTTTGTTGTGTTGTGTGATTGTTGTGTGTTGTGTTTGTTGTGTGTTGTTGTGTTTGTGTTGTTTGTTGTGTGTTTGTTGTGTTGTTGTTGTGTGTTGTGTGTTGTTTTGTGTTGTGTGTGTTGTTGTTGTTTTGTGTGTTGTGTTGTGTGTTTGTTGTTTGTGTGTGTTTGTTGGTGTTGTGTTGTGTTGTGTTGTTTGTGTTTGTTGTTGGTGTGTTGTTTTGTGTTGTTTGTTGTGTTTGTGTTTTTGTTGTGTTGGTTGTTTGTGTGTGTTGTGTTTTGTTGTGTTTGTTGTGTTGTTGTGTGTTTGTTGTTGTGTTTGTTGTGTTTGTGTTTGTTGTGTTTGTTTTGTGTTGTGTGTTGTTGTTGTGTTGTTTGTGTGTGTTGTGTTGTTTGGTGTGTTGTTGTGTTGTGTTTGTGTGTTGTGTTGTTGTGTGTTGTTTGTGTGTGTTGTGTGTTGTTGTTGTTTGTGTTGTTGTGTTTGTTGTGTTGTGTGTTGTGTTGTGTTTGTTGTGTGTGTTTGTTTGTGTGTGTTGTGTTGTGTGTTTTGTGTGTGTTGTGTTTGTGTTGTTGTGTTGTGTTTGTGTGTTGTGTTGTTGTGTGTGTTGTGTTGTTTGTTGTGGTGTTGTTGTGTGGTTGTTGTTTGTGTTGTGTTGTTTGTTGTGATGTGTTGTTGTTGTGTGGTGTTGTTTGTGTTGTGTTGTGTTGTTGTTTGTGTGTTGTGTGTGTGTTGTTTTGGTGTTGTTGTGTTGTTGTGTGTTGTTGTTTGTTGTGTGTTTGTGTTGTTGTGTGTTGTTTGTGTGTGTTGTGTTGTGTTGTTTGTTGTGTTGTGTGTTGTTGTGTTGTGTTGGTTGTTTTGTGTTGTTGTGGTTGTTTGTGTTGTGTGTTTTGTGTTGTTGTTGTGTTTTGTGTGTTTGTTGTGTTGGTTGTTTTTGTTGTGTTTGTTGTTGTGTTTGTTGGTGTTTGTTGTGTTTGTTTTGTTGGTTTGTTGTGTGTGTTTGTTGTGTTGTGGTGTTGTTGTGTTGTGTGTGTGTTTGTGTTGTTTGTGTTGGTGTGTGTGTTTTGTGTTGTGTTGTGTTTGTTGTGTTGTTGTTTGTGTTTGTGTTGTGTTGTGTGTGTGTTTTGTTGTTGTGTTGTGTTGTGTTTTGTGTGTGTTTGTTTGGTTGTGTTGTGTGTTGTGTTTTGTTGTTTGTGTGTTGTTGTGTTGTTTGTTGTGTTTGTGTGTGTTGTGTTGTGTTGGTTTGTGTTGTTGTGTTGTGTTTGTGTTGTGTGGTTGTGTTTGTTGTTTGTTTGTTGTTTGTTGTGTTGTTGTGGTGTTGTGTTTGTTGTGTTGTTTGTGTTGTGTGTTTGGATTGTGGTTGTTTTGTTTGAGATTTGTTGTGTTGTTGTGATGTGTTTGTTGTTTGTGTTTGTGTGTTGTGTTGTTGTGTTTGTGTGTGTTTGTGTTGTTGTTGTGTTTGTGTTGTTTGTTGTTGTTGTGTGTTGTTTGTTTTGTGTTGTGTTGTGTGTTGTGTGTGTTTGTTGTGTTGTGTTGTTGTGTTTTGTTGTGTTGTTTGTGTTGTGTGTGTGTTGTGTTGTTGTGTTTTGTTGTTTGGTGTGTGTTTGTTGTTGTGTTGTGTTGTTTGTGTTGTGTGTTGTTGTTTGTGTTGTTTGTGTTTGTTGTGTGTTTGTTGTGTGGTTTTGTTGTGTTGTGTTTGTGTTGTGTTTGTGTGTGGTTGTGTTTGTGTTTGTGTTGTTGTGTTTGTGTTGTTTGGTGTTGTTTGTTGTTTGTTGGTTGTTTTGTTGTTGTGGTTGTGTGTGTTGTTGTGTTGTTTGTTTGTGTGTTGGTTTTGTGTGTTTGTTGTGTTGTTTTGTGTGTTGTGTTGTGTGTGTTGTTGTGTTTGTTGTGTTTGTGTTGTTGTGTTTGTGTTGGTGTGTTTGTGTGTTGTTGTTTGTTTGTTGTGTTGTGGTGTTGTGTTTGTGTGTTGTTTGTGTGTGTGTTGTTGTGTGTTGTGTTGTTGTGTTGTGTTGTGTGTTGTGTTTGTTTGTTGTGTGTTGTTTGTGTTGTGTTGTTGTGTTGTTTTGTGTGTTTGTTTTGTTGTGTTGTTTGTGTGTTGTGTTGTGTTTGTGGTTTTGTTGTTTGTGTTGTTGTGTTGTGTTTGTTGTTTGTTGTGTTTGTGTTTGTGTTGTTTGTGTGTGGTGTTGTGTTGTTTGTGTTGTGGTTGTGTGTGTTGTTGTTGTGTTTGTGTTGTTTTGTGTGTTGTTTGTGTTGTTGTGTTGTGTTGTGTTTTGTTTGTGTGTTTGTTGTGTTGTTTGTGTTTTGTGGTGTTGTTTGTGTGTTTGTGTTTGTGTGTTGTTGGTTTGTGTTGTGTTTTGTTGTGTTGTGTTGTGGTTGTTGTGTTTGTTGTGTGTTTTGTGTTGTGTGTTTGTGTTGTTTGTGTGTTGTTGTTTGTGTTTGTTGTTGTGGTTTGTTTTGTGTGTTGTGTTGTTGTGTTGTGTGTTGTTGTGTGTTTGTTTGTGTTGTGTTGTGTTTGTGTTGTGTTTTTGTTGTTGTGTTTGTGTGTTGTTGTGTGTGTTGTTTGTGTTGTGTGTTGTGTTGTTTGTGTTTTGTGTTGTGTGTGTTGTGTTGTGTTTTGTTTGTTGGTGTGTTGTGTTTGTTGTTGTGTGTTTGTGTTGTTGTGTTGTGTGTTGTGTGTGTTTGTTTGTTGTTTGTGTGTGTTGTGTTGTGTTGTTGTGTTTGTTTGTGTGTTTGTTGTTGGTGTTGTTGTGTTGTGTGTTTGTGTTGTTGTGTGTTTTGTTTGTGTGTGTTGTGTTGTGTTTTGTGTGTTGTGTTTGTTGTGTTGTGTTGTGTTTGTGTTGTTGTTTTGTGTTGTTTGTTTGTGTGTGTTTTGTTGTGTGTTTGTGTGTTGTGTTGTTTGTTGTTGTGTGTGATGTGTGTTTGTTTGTGTGTGTTGTGTTGTTTGTTGTTGTTTTGTTGTGGTTGTGTGTTTGTTTGTGTTGTGTGTGTTTGTTGTTGTGTTGTGTTTGTTGTGTGTTTTGTTGTGGTTTGTTGTTGTGTTGGTTGTGTTGTTGTTTGTTGTGTGTGTTTGTTTGTGTTGATTGTGTGTTGTGTGTTGTGTGTGTTGTGTTTGTGTTTGTTGTGTTGTTTGTGTGTTGTGTGTTTGTTTGTGTTGTGTTGTTTGTGTGTGTTGTTGTGTTTGTTGTGTTGTGTGTGTGTGTTTGTTGTTGTGTTGTGTTTGTGTGTTTTGGTGTGTTTGTTTGTGTGTTGTTTGTTGTTGTGTTTGTGTTGTTTGTGTTGTGTTTGTGTGTTTTGTGTTGTTGTGTTGTTTTGTTGTGTGTTTGTGTGTTGTTGTGTTGTTGTTGTGTTTGTGTGTTGTGTTGTTTGTGGTTTGTTGTGATGTGTTGTGTGTTGTTGTTGTGTTTGTTGTTTGTGTGGTTGTTGTTGTGTTTGTGTTGTGTGTTTGTGTGTTTGTTGTGTGTTTGTGTGTTGTGTGTGTTGTTTGTGTGTTGTGTTGTTGTGTTGGTGTGTTTTGTGTTGTGTTTGTGTTGTGTGTGTTTGTGTGTGTTGTGTTTTGTGTTGTGTTGTTGTTGTTTGTGTTGTTGTGTTGTGTTGTTTTGTTGTGGTTGTTGTTGTGTTTTGTGTGTTTGTTTGTGTTGTGTGTTGTGTTGTTGTTTGGTGTGTTTGTGTGTTGTGTTGTGGTTGTTTTGTGTGTTTGTGTTGTTGTGTTGTTTGTGTGTGTGTTTGTTGTGTTGTGTTGTTGTGTGTTTGATGTGTTGTGTGTTTTGTTGTGTTTGTGTGTTGTTTGTGTTGTGTTTGTGGTGTTGTTGTTGTGTTGTGTTTGTTGTGTGTTGTTTGGTGTGATTGTGTGTTTTGTTGTGTGTTGTTGTTTGTGTTGTGTGTTGTTGTGTGTTTGTTGTTGTTGTGTGTGTTTGTGTGTTTGTGTTTGTGTTGTTGTTGTTGTGTTTGTTTTGTGTGTTGTGTTGTTGTGTTTGTTGTTGTTGTGTTTGTGTTGTTGTGTTGTGTGTTTTGTGTTGTGTTTGTTGTGTGTTGTTTGTGTTGTGTTGTGTTTGTGTGTTGTGTGTTTGTGTGTTGTTGTTGTTTGTTGTTGTGTGTTGTGTTTGTGTTGTGTTGTGTGGTGTTGTGTTTGTTGTGTGTTGTTTTGTGTTTTGTGTTTGTTGTGTGTTGTTGTGTGTTGTTTGTGTTTGTTGTGTTGTTGTGATGTTGTTGTGTTGTTGTGTTTGTTGTTGTGTTTGTTTGTGTGTTTGTGTTGTTGTGTTGTGTTTGTTGTTGTTTGTGTTTGTTTGTGATTGTTTGTTGTGTTGTGTTGTGTTGTTTGTGTGTTGTGTTTGTTGTTTGTTGTGTGTTTGTGTTGTGTTTGTGTGTTTGTTGTGTTGTTGTGTGTTTGTTGTGTGTTTGTGTTTGGTTGTTGTGTTGTGTGTTTGTGTTGTGTGTTGTGTGTTGTGTTTGTGTGTTGTTGTTGTTTGTTGTGTTTGTTTTGTGTTGTGTTGTTGTGTTGTGTTGTGTGTTTTGTGTTGTTGT
>JBAMIH010000240.1:30000-45560 GCA_038501795.1 Pseudopleuronectes americanus
TGTGTTCGTGTGCGTGGTCTGTGGTGTGGTTTGTGTGTGTGATGTTGTGATGTGCTGCGGGCTGTGTGTGTTTGTGTGGGAGTGTGTTGTCGATTGCCGTGTGGTTTGTGTGGATGTAGTGTGTTTTTGATGTGGTTGTGGTGTGTGTGGTGTGTTGATTAGTGCTGTGGGGTTTGGTTGGTTTTGTGTGTGTTGTTTGTGTGTGGTTGTGTATTGTTGTGTGTTGTGGTTTGTTGTGTCGTGTGATGTGTGTTGTGTTTTGTTTTGTGTGTGATGTGGTGGGTTGTTGTGTGGTGTGGTGGATGTGTGTATGAGGTGTGTGGGTGTGTGGTGTGTGTGTGTCTGTGTGAATGTGTGATGTGTGTTGTGTTGTTGTGGTGTGTGGTGTGGTGTGTGTATGTGTTTGTTGTTGTGTGTGTGTGTGTGATTGGTGAGTTGTTTTGTGGTGGTGAATGTTGGGCATGGGTGTTTGTGTGTGGGTGTGGTGTTGTGTGTGTGTTGGTGGTTGTGTGTGTGGGTGTAGTGGTGTTGCTGTGTGTGGCTTGATGTGATTGTGTGTGTGTGTGTGGTTGTGTGTGTGTTGTGTGTCGGAGTGGTGTATGGTGTAGCGTGTGTGGTGTTGTGTGTTGGTGATGTGTGTGTGTGATTTTGTGGTGATGTTGATTTGTTGTTGTGGGTGATTGTGTTTGTGTGTGTGTGTGGTGATGCGTGTTGGTGTGATAGTGTGTGTGTGATGTTTTGTGTGTGATGTTGTTTGGTGTCGTGATGTTGTGTGTGTGTTGATGATGGTGTGAATTGTGTTTGTGTCGTGTGTGTGATTGTGTGTGTGTGGTGTTGGTGTGGATGGTGTGATGTGTTGTGTTGTGTGTGTTGATGTGTTGTGTGTGTTGTGTGTGTTGTGTGTGTGTGTTGTGTGTGATTGTGTGTGTTGTGTGTGTTGTGTTTGTGTGTGTTGTGTGTTGTGTGTGTGTTGTGTGTTGTGTGTTGTGTGTGTTGTGTGTGTGTTGTGTGTTGTGTGTGTTGTGTGTGTTGTGTTGTGTGTTGTTGTGTGTTGTGTGATTGTGTTGTGTGTGTGTTGTGTTGTGTGTGTGTTGTGTGTTGTGTGTGTGTTGTTGTGTGTGTGTGTTTGTGTGTTGTGTTGTGTGTGTGTGTGTGTTGTTGTGTTGTGTGTGTGTGTTGTTGTGTTGTGTGTGTGTGTGTGTTGTGTGTTTGTGTGTGTGTGTTGTGTGTGTGTGTGTTGTTGTGTTGTGTGATGTGTGTGTGTTGTGTTGTGTTGTGTGTGTGTTGTGTGTGTGTGTGTGTGTGTGTTGTGTGTTGTTGTGTGTGTGTTGTGTGTTGTGTGTGTGTTGTGTGTTGTGTGTGTGTTGTGTGTGTTGTGTGTGTTGTGTGTGTTGTGTGTTGTGTGTTTGTGTGTGTGTGTTGTGTTGTGTGTTGTGTGTGTTGTGTGTTGTGTGTGTTGTGTGTTGTTGTGTTGTGTGTGTTGTGTGTTGTGTTGTTGTGTTGTGTGTTGTGTGTGTGTTGTGTGTGTGTGTGTTGTGTGTTGTGTGTGTTGTGTGTGTTGTGTGTTGTGTTGTGTGTGTGTTGTGTTGTGTGTGTGTGTTGTGTGTGTTTGTGTGTTGTGTGTTGTGTGTGTGTTGTGTTGTGTGTGTGTTGTGTGTTGTGATGTGTGTTGTGTGTTGTGTTGTGTGTGTGTTGTGTTGTGTTGTGTTGTGTTGTGTGTGTTGTGTGTTGTGTGTGTGTGTGTTTGTTGTTGTGTGTTGTGTGTGTGTTGTGTGTGTGTGTTGTGTGTGTTGTGTGTGTTGTTGTGTTGTGTGTGTGTTGTGTGTTGTGTGTGTGTTGTGTTGTTGTGTGTGTGTTGTGTTGTGTTGTGTGTGTTGTGTGTGTTGTGTGTGTGTTGTGTGTGTGTTTGTGTGTGTTGTGTGTGTGTGTGTTTGTGTGTTGTGTTGTGTTGTGTGTGTTGTGTGTTGTTTGTGTGTGTTGTGTGTGTTGTGTTGTGTGTTGTGTGTGTGTTGTGTTGTTGTTGTGTGTGTGTTTGTTGTGTTGTGTGTGTTGTTGTGTGTTGTGTGTTGTGTGTTGTGTGATTGTGTGTGTGTGTTGTGTGTTGTGTGTGATTGTGTTGTTGTTGTGTTGTGTTGTGTGTTGTGTTGTGTGTTGTGTTTGTGTGTGTGTTGTGTTGTTGTGTTTGTGTGTGTTGTGTTGTGTGTTGTGTGTGTTGTGTTGTGTGTGTGTTGTGTGTTGTGATGTTTGTTGTGTGTGTTGTTGTGTTGTGTGTTGTGTGTTGTTGTGTTTGTGTGTGTTGTTGTGTTGTGTTGTGTGTTGTGTGTGTTTGTTGTTGTGTGTGTTGTGTTTGTGTGTTGTTGTGTTGTGTGTGTTGTGTGTTGTGTGTTGTGTGTTTGTGTTGTGTGTGTTGTTGTGTTGTGTGTTGTTGTGTGTTGTTGTGTGTTGTGTGTTGTGTTGTGTTGTGTTGTGTGTTGTGTGTGTTGTGTGTTGTGTGTTGTGTGTGTTGTGTTTGTGTGTTGTTGTGTTGTGTTGTGTGTGTGTGTGTTGTGTGTTGTGTGTTGTGTGTTTTGTTGTGTTGTGTTGTGTTTGTTGTGTGTTTGTGTGTGTGTGTTGTGTGTTGTGTGTGTGTTGTGTGTGTTGTTGTGTTTGTGTGTGTGTTGTGTTGTTGTGTGTTGTGTGTTGTGTTGTGTTGTGTGTGATTGTGTGTTGTGTTGTGTTGTGTGTGTGATGTGTTGTGTGTTGTTGATGTTGTGTTGTTGTGTGTTGTGTGTTGTGTTGTGTTGTGTTGTTGTTGTTGTGTGTGTTGTTGTGTTGATTGTGTGTGTTGTGTTGTTGTGTGTGTTTGTTGTGTGTGTTGTGTTGTGTGTTGTTGTGTTGTGTGTGTTGTGTGTGTTGTGTTGTGTGTGTGTTGTGTGTGTTGTGTTGTGTTGTGTGTTGTTGTGTGTTTGTGTTGTGTTGTTGTGTGTGTTGTGTTGTTGTGTGTTTGTTGTGTTGTGTTGATTGTGTTGTGTGTGTGTGTTGTTGTGTTGTGTGTGTTGATGTGTGTTTGTGTGTGTTGTGTGTGTTGTGTTGTGTGTTTGTGTGTTGTGTTGTGTTGTTGTGTTGTTGTGTGTGTGTTGTGTTGTGTTGTGTGTGTTGTGTGTGTTGTTGTTGTGTGTTGTGTTGTTTGTGTGTTGTGTTGTGTTGTTGTTTGTGTGTTGTGTGTGTGTTGTGTTGTGTGTGTGTGTTGTTGTGTTGTGTGTTTGTGTTGTTTGTGTTGTGTTGTGTGTGTTGTGTTGTGTTGTGTGTTGTTTGTGTGTTGTGTTTGTGTTGTGTGTGTTTGTGTGTTGTGTGTTGTGTTTGTGTTGTGTGTGTTGTTGTTGTGTTGTGTGTGTTGTGTTGTGTGTTGTGTTGTGTTGTGTTTGTGTGTTGTGTTGTGTGTGTTGTTGTGTGTGTGTGTTGTGTGTGTTGTGTGTTGTGTGTGTGTTGTGTTGTGTGTGTTGTGTTGTGTTTGTTGTGTGTGTGTTGTGTGTTGTGTGTTGTGTTTGTTGTTGTGTGTTTGTTGTTGTGTGTGTTGTGTGTGTTGTTGTGTGTTGTTGTGTGTGTTTGTGTGTGTTGTGTGTTGTGTTGTGTGTGTGTTGTTGTTGTGTGTTGTGTTGTGTGTTGTTGTGTGTGTTGTGTTGTTGTGTGTTGTTGTGTTGTGTTGTGTGTGTTGTGTGTTGTGTTTGTGATGTGTTGTTGTGTGTGTGTGTTTGTTGTGTTGTTGTGTGTGTTGTTGTGTTGTGTTGTTGTGTGTTTGTGTTGTTGTGTTGTGTTTGTGTTGTGTGTTTGTGTGTTGTTGTGTTGTTGTGTGATTGTGTTGTTGTGTGTTGTTGTTGTGTTGTTGTGTGTGTTGTGTTTGTTGTTGTGTGTGTTGTGTGTTGTGTGTTGTGTGTTGTGTTGTGTGTTGTGTGTGTTGTGTTGTTTGTGTGTGTTTGTGTGTGTTGTGTGTTGTGTTGTTGTTGTGTTGTGTGTTGTGTGTGTGTTGTTGTGTGTTTGTGTGTTGTGTGTGTTGTGTTGTTGTGTGTGTTGTTGTTGTTGTGTGTGTTTGTGTTGTTGTGTTGTGTTGTGTGTGTGATGTTGTGTTGTGTGTTGTGTGTTGTGTTGTTTGTTGTGTTGTGTGTGTTGTTGTGTTGTGATTGTTTGTTGTGTGTGTTGTGTTGTTGTGTGTTGTGTTGTGTTTGTTGTGTGTGTTGTGTTGTGTTGTGTTGTTGTGTTGTGTTGTTTGTGTGTGTGTGTTTGTGTTGTGTGTTGTTGTGTTTGTGTTGTTGTGTGTGTGTTGTGTTGTGTTGTTGTGTTGTGTGTTGTGTGTTTGTGTTGTGTTGTGTTGTTGTGTGTTGTGTGTTGTGTGTGTGTTTGTGTTGTTTGTGTGTTGTGTGTTGTGTGTTGTGTGTGTGTGTTGTGTTGTTGTTGTGTGTGTGTTGTGTGTTGTGTGTGTTTGTGTGTTGTGTTGTGTGTTGTTGTGTTTGTGTTGTTGTGTTTGTTGTGTGTGTTGTGTTTGTGTGTGTGTTTGTGTGTTGTGTTGTGTTGTTGTGTGTTGTTGTGTGTTGTTGTGTTGTGTTGTTGTGTGTTTGTGTGTGTTGTGTGTTTGTTGTGTGTTGTGTTGTGTGTTTGTGTTGTTTGTGTGTGTTGTTGTGTTGTGTTGTGTGTGTGTTGTTGTGTTGTGTTTGTGTGTGTTGTGTGTTGTGTTGTTGTGTGTTTGTGTGTTTGTGTGTTGTGTTGTGTTTGTGTGTGTTGTGTGTTGTGTGTGTTGTTTGTGTTGTTGTGTGTGTGTTTGTTGTGTTGTGTGTGTTGTGTGTTTGTGTTGTTGTTGTGTTGTGTGTGTTGTGTTGTTGTTGTGTTGTGTGTGTTGTGTGTGTTGTGTTGTGTTGTGTGTTGTGTTGTGTGTTGTTGTGTTTGTTTTGTGTTGTGTGTTTGTGTGTGTTGTTGTGTTGTTGTGTTGTGTGTTGTGTGTGTTGTGTTGTGTGTTGTTTGTGTGTTGTGTGTTGTGTGTTGTTTGTGTGTGTGTGTTGTGTGTTTGTGTTGTGTGTGTGTTGATGTGTTGTTTTGTTGTTGTGTGTTGTGTTGTGTGTTGTGTGTGTTGTGTTTGTGTGTTGTTGTGTTTGTGTGTGTTGTGTTGTGTGTGTGTGTTTGTGTTGTGTTGTGTGTGTTGTGTTTGTGTGTGTTGTGTTGTGTGTGTTGTTTGTGTTGTGTGTTGTTGTGTGTTTGTTGTGTGTTGTGTGTGTGTTTGTGTGTTGTGTGTGTTGTGTTGTGTGTGTTGTGTTTGTTGTGTGTTGTGTTGTGTGTTTGTGTTGTGTGTTTGTTGTGTGTTGTTTGTGTGTTGTGTTGTTGTGTTGTGTGTTGTTGTGTTGTGTTGTGTGTGTGTTGTGTGATTTGTGTTGTTGTTGTGTGTGTGTTGTGTGTGTTGTTGTGTGTGTTGTTGTTTTGTGTTGTGTGTTGTGTGTGTGTTTGTGTGTTGTGTGTTGTTGTGTTGTTGTGTTGTGTTGTTGTGTGATGTTGTTGTGTTTGTGTTGTTGTGTGTGTTGTGTGTTTGTGTGTTGTTTGTGTGTGTGTGTGTTTGTTGTTGTTGTGTGTTGTTTGTGTGTTGTGTTGTTTGTGTTTGTGTGTGTTGTGTGTTGTGTTTTGTGTGTGTTGTGTGTTGTGTTGTTGTGTGTTTGTGTTGTGTGTTTGTGTTTGTGTTGTTGTTGTGTGTTGTGTTGTGTGTTTGTGTTGTTTGTGATGTTGTTGTGTGTGTTTGTGTTGTTGTGTTGTGTGTTTGTGTTGTGTTTGTGTGTGTTGTGTGTTGTGTGTTGTGTTGTGTGTTGTTTGTTGTGTGTGTTGTGTGTTGTGTGTTGTTGTTGTGTGTTTGTGTGTTGTGTTGTTTTGTTGTGTTGTGTGTTGTGTGTTGTTGTTGTGTTGTGTTGTTGTGTTGTGTGTTGTGTTTGTGTGTTGTGTTGTGTTTGTTGTGTGTTGTGTTTGTTGTGTGTGTGTTGTGTTTGTTGTGTGTTGTGTTGTTGTGTTGTTGTGTTTTGTGTGTTGTGTTGTTTGTGTTGTTGTGTGTTGTTGTGTTTGTGTGTGTTGTGTGTTTGTGTTGTGTGTGTGTTGTGTGTTGTTTGTTGTGTTGTGTGTTGTTGTGTTGTGTGTGTGTTGTGTGTGTTTGTGTTGTTTGTGTGTGTGTTGTTGTGTTGTGTGTTGTTGTGTGTTGTTTGTTGTGTGTTGGTGTGTTTGTTGTGTGTTGTGTTTGTGTGTTGTGTGTGTTGTTGTGTGTTGTGTGTTGTGTTGTTTGTTGTGTGTTGTTGTTGTGTTTTGTTGTGTTGTTGTGTTGTGTGTGTTTGTGTGTTGTTGTTGTTGTTGTTGTGTGTTGTTGTGTTGTTTGTGTGGTGTGTTGTGTTTGTGTGTTGTGTTGTGTTTTGTGTTGTTTGTGTTGTGTTGTGTTGTTTTGTGTGTTGTGTGTTTGTGTGATGTGTTGTGTTGTTGTTGTGTGTGTTGTGTTGTGTTGTTGTTTGTGTGTTGTTGTTGTGTTTTGTGTTGTGTTGTGTGTTTGTGTGTTGTTGTTGATGTGTGTGTTTTGTGTTGTGTGTTGTTGGTTTGTGTGTTGTGTGTGTTGTTTGTGTGTTGTGTTGTGTTTGTTGTTGTGTTGTTGTGATGTGTGTGTTTTGTGTGTTGTGATTTGTTTGTGTTGTGTTGTGTGTTTGTGATTGTTGTTGTGTTGTGTTGTTGTGATTTGTGTTTTGTGTGTTTGTTGTGTTGTTTGTGTGTTGTGTTGTGTTTGTGTTGTGTTGTTGTGATTTGTTGTTGTGTTGTTGTGTTGTGTGTGTGTGTGTGTGTGTTTGTTGTGTTTGTGTTGTTGTGTTGTTGTGTGTGTGTTTGTGTTGTTGTTGTGTTGTGTGATGTTGTGTTTTGTTGTGTGATGTTGTTGTGTGTTTGTTGTGTTGTTGTGTGTTTTGTTGTTGTGTTGTGGTGTTGTGTTGTGTGTTGTGTGTGTTTGTGTTGGTGTGTTTGTTGTGTGTTGTTGTTGTGTTTGTTGTGTGTTTGTGTTGTGTTGTGTGTTTTTGTGTTGTGTTGTTTGTTGTGTGTTGTGTTTGTGTGTTTGTTGTGTGTTGTGTTTGTTGTTGTGTTGTGTTGTGTTGTGTTTGTTTTGTGTTGTGTGTTGTTGTGTTGTTGTGTTGATTTTGTGTTGTGTGTTGTTGTTTGTGTGTGTTGTGTTGTGTGTTTGTGTTTGGTGTTGTGTGTTTGTGTTGTTGTTGTGTGTTTGTTGTTGTGTTGTGTGTGTTGTGTGTTGTTTGTGTGTTGTTGTTGTTGTGTTGTTTGTTGGTGTGTGTTGTGTTGGTTGTGTGTTTGTGTTGTGTGTGTTGTTGTGTTGTTTGTGTGTTTGTGGTGTGTTGTTGATTGTGTGTTGTTTGTGTGTTTTGTGTTTGTGTGTTGTGTTTGGTGTGTTGTTGTTTGTGTGTGTTGTTTGTTGTTGTGTGTGATGTTTGTGTTGTGTGTTGTTGTGTTTTGTTGTGTTGTTGTTGTGTTGTGTTTTGTGTGTTGTTGTTTGTGTGTGGTGTTTGTTTGTGTTGTGTGTGTTTTGTGTTGTTGTGTTGTGTGTGTTGTGTGTGTTGTGTGTGTTGTTTGTTGTGTTGTTTGTGGTGTGTGTTTGTGTGTGATTGTTGTGTTTTGTGTGTTTGTGTGTTTGTTTGTTTGTTGTGTTTTGTTGTGTGTTTGTTGTGTTTGTTTGTGTTGTGTGTTGTGTGTTGTTGTTTGTTGTTTGTGGTGTGTTGTGTTGTTGTGTGTGTTTTGTGTTGTGTGTTTGTTGTGTTGTGTGATGTTTGTGTTGTGTTTGTGTGTTGTTGTTGTGTTTGTGTTTGTTGTGTTGTTGTGTGTTGTGTGATTTGTTTGTGTGTTTGTTGTGTGTGTTTGTTGTGTGTTTGTTGTTTGTGTTGTTTGTGTGTGTTGTGTTGTGTGTTGTTGTTGTTTGTGTGTTGTTGTGTTTTGATTTGTTGTTTGTGGTGTGTTGTGTGTTGTTGTGTTTTGTTGTTGTTTGGTGTTGTGTGTTGTTGTGTTTGTTGTGTGTGTTTGTGTTGTTGTGTTGTGTTGTGTGTTTGTGATTGTTTTGTTGTTTTGTGTGTTGTGATTGTTGTTGTGTTGTGTGTTTTGTTTGTGTGTTGTGTGTTGTGTTTTGTTGTGTTTGTGTTTGTGTTGTGTTTGTTGTGTTTGTGTGTGTTTGTGTTTGTGTGTTGTGTGTTGGTGTTTTGTGTGTTGTGTTTGTGTGTTTGTGTTGTTTGTGTTGTGTGTTGTGTTTTGTTGTTGTTGTGTTTGTGGGTTGTGTTTTGTGTGTTGTGTGTGTTGTGTGTTTGTTGTGTTTTGTTGTTGTTGTGTTGTGTGTTTGTTGTGTTGTGTTGTTGTGTTGTGTGTTGTTTGTTGTTTGGTGTTTTGTTGTGTGTTGTTGTGTGTTGTGTGTGATTGTTTGTTGTGTTTGTTGTTGTTGTGTGTTGTGTTTGTTGTTTGTGTTGTGTTGTGTTTGTGTTGTGTTGTTGTGTGTTTTGTGTTGTGTTGGTTGTGTGTGTTTGTGTGTTGTGTTGTGTTTGTTTGTGTGATTGTGTTTGTTGTTTGTTGTGTTGTGTGTTGTGATGTTGTTGTGTTGTGTGATTGTGTGTTTTGTTGTGTTGTGGTTGTGTTGTTTTTGTGTTGTGTGTTTGTTGTGTGTGTTTTGTGTTGTGTTGTGTGTTGTTGTTGTGTTGTGTGTTGTTGTTGTTGTTTGTTTGTGTTGTGTTTGTTGTGTGTTTGTGTTGTTTGTGTTGTGATTGATGTTGTTTGTTGTGTGTGTTGTTTGTGTTGTGATGTTGTGTTGTTTGTGTTTTTTGTTTGTTGTGTTTGTGGTTGTGTGTTGTTTGTTTGTGTTTGTGTGTGTTGTGTTGTGTTTGTGTTGTGTTGTTGTGTTGTTGTGTTTGTTGTGTTGTTGTGTTTGTGTGTTTTGTTGTGTGTTGTGTTGTTTGTGTTGTGTTTTGTTGTTTGTGTTGTTGTGATGTTGTGTGTTGTTTGTGTTTTGTGTTGTGTTGTTGTGTGTTGTTGTTTGTGTTTGTTGTTGTGTGTTGTTTGTGTTGTTTGTTGTTGTGTGTTTGTGTGTTGTTTGTGTTGTTGGTGTGTTGATTGTGTGATGGTGATTTTGTGTGTTGTGATTGTTTGTTTGTTGTTTGTTGTTTGTGTTGTGTGTTGTTGTGATTGTTTGTGTGTTGTGTGTTGTTTGTGTTGTGTTTGTTTGTGTGTTTGTTGTGTTGGTGTGTTGTGTGTTTGTTGTGTGTGATTTGTTTGTGTTGTGTTTGTGTGTTTGTGTTGTATTTGTGTTGTTGTTGTGTTGTTGTTTGTGTTGTGTGTGTTTGTTTGTGTGTGTTTGTTGTGTGTTGTGTTTGTGTTTGTGATTGTGTGTGTTGTGTTTGTGTTGTGTTGTGTGTTGTTGTTGTTGTGTGTGTTTGTTGTTGTGTTGGTGTGTTGTGTGTTGTTGTGTGTTTGTTGTTGTGATGTTTGTTGTGTGTTTTGTGTTGTTTTGTGTTGTTTGTTGTGGTTGTGTTTGTTTGATGTTGTTGTGTTGTTGTTTGTGATGTGTTGTTGTTTGTTGTGTGTTGTGTGTGTTGTGTTTGTTGTTTGGTTGTGTTGTTTTTGTTGTTTGTGTTGTGTTTGTGGTTGTGTTGTGTTTGTGTTTGTGTGTGTGTTTGTGTTTGTGTTGTTGTTGTGTGTTTGTTGTTGATTTGTTGTGTGTGTTGTTTGTGTTTGTGTGTTGTGTTTGTGTGTGTTGTTGTGTTGTTGTGTTTGTGTGTGTTTGTGTGTTGTTTGTGTTTGTTGTGTTGTGTTTGTTTGGTGTGATTGTTGTGTTGTGTTTGTTGTTGTGTTTTGTGTGGTGTTTGTTGTTGTGTTGTGTTTTGTGTGTTGTGTTTGTGTTGGTGTTGTGTTGTGTTTGTTTTGTGTGTGTTTGTGTGTGTGTTTGTGTTGTTGTTGTGTTTGTGTTTGTGTGTTTGTGTTGTTTTGTGTGTTGTGTTGTGTGTTTGGTGTTGGTTGTTGTGTGTTGTGTTGTGTTTGTTGTGTGTTTGTTGTTGTTTGTGGTGATGTGTGTTGTTTGTTGTTGTTGTTTGTGTTGTTTGTTGTGATTGTGTTGTTGTTGTGTTGTGTGTGTTGTTTGTGTGTTTGTGTTTGTTGTTGTGTTGTGTTGTTTTTGTGTTTGTTGTTGTGTTGTTGTGTGTGTTTGTTTGTTTGTGTTTGTGTTGTGTGTTGTTTGTTGTTTTGTTGTGTGTTGTTGTGTTGTGTTGTTTGTTTGTTGTGTTTTTGTGTTGTTGTGTGTGATTGTTTGGTGTGTTTTGTTGTTGTGTGATTTGTTGTGATGTGTTTGTGTTGTGTTTGTGTGGTGTTTTGTTGTGTTGTTGTGTTTTGTGTGTGTTTTGTGTTGTGTTTGTGTTTTGTTGTTTTGTTGGTGTTTTTGTGTGTTTTGTTTGTTGTTTGTGTGATTGTTGTTTTTGTGTTGTGTTTGTTGTTTGTGTGTTGTTTGTGTGTGTTTGTGTGTTGTGTGATTGTTGTTGTGTTTGTTGTGTTTGTGTTGTTTTGTGTGTTGTGGTGTTTTGTTGTTTTGTGTGTTGTTGTTTGTTGATGTGTTGTGTTGTTTGTGTTGTTGTGTTGTGTTTGTGTTGTTGGTTTGTGTTTTTGTGTTGTTGTTGTGTTGTTTGTGATGTTGTGTTTGTTGTGTTTTGTGTGTGGTTTTGTGTGTTTGTTTGTGTGTTTTGTTGTGTTGTTTGTGTTGTTTTGTGTGTTGTTTTGTTTGTGTGTGTTGTTTGTGTGTGTGTTTTGTGTGGTGTTGTTTGTTGTGTTGTTTGTTTGTTGTGTTGGTTGTTTTGTTGTGTTGATGTTGTGTGTTTTGTGTGTGTTGTGTTGTGTTTGTGTTGGTGTGTGTGGTTGTGTTTGTTTGTTGTTGATTGTTTTGTTTGTGTTTGTGTGTTTTTGTGTGTTGTGTTTTGTGTTGTGTGTTGTGTTTTGTGTTGTGATTGTTGTTTGATGTGTTGTGTGATGTGTTGTTGGTTGTGTGTTGATTGGTGTTGTGTGTTGTGTTGTTGATGTTTGTGTTGTGTTGTGTTGTGTTTTGTGTTGTTTGTGTGTGTTTGTGTGTTTGTTGTTGTTGGTTTGTGTTGTGTGTGGTTGTTGTGTTGTTGTTTGTGTGTGTGGTGTTGTGTGGTTGTGTGTTGTTGTGTTGTTGTTTGTTTGTTTGATGTTGTGATGTTTTGTTGTTTTGTGTGGTGTTGGTGTTGTTGTGTGTGTGTTGTTTTGTTGTGTTTTGTGGTTGTGTGGTTGATTTTGTGTGTTTTGTGTGTTGTGATGTTGTTTTGTGTGTTGTTTTGTGTGGTTGTGTGTGTTTGATGTTTGTGTGTGTTTGTGTGTGTGTTGTGTTTGTTGTTTGTTGGTGTTGTGTTGTGTGTGATTTGGTGTTTTGTGTGTGATGTGATTGTGTTGTGTTGTTGTGTGTTGTTTGTTGTTGTGATTTTGTTGTGTTGTTGTGGTTGTGTTGTTTGTGTTGTGTTGTGTGATGTGTGGTGTGTTGTGATTTGTGTGTGATTTGTGTTTGTGTGTGTTTGTGTGTTTGTTTGTGTTGTGTGGTGTGGTGTTTGTGGTGTTTGTGGTTGTTGTGTGTTTGTTGTTTGGTGTTTTGTGGTGTTGTGTGTTGTTGATGTGTGTTGTTTGTGTGTTGATTGTTTGTTTTGTGTTTGTTGTGTGTTGTGATGTTTTGTGTTGTGTGTTGTTGTGTGTTTGTGTGTTTTTGTTGTTGTGTGTGATGTGGTGTTTGTTTGGATTGTGTTGATGTGTTTGTGTTTGTTGTGTGTTGGTTTTTGTGTGTTGTTGTTGTGTGTGTGTTTGGTGTTGTTGTGTTTGTTGTTTTGTTGTGATGTTGTGGTGTGTGTTTTGGATTGTTTGTTTGGTGTGTTGTTTTTGTGGTTTGTTGTTGTGTGATGTGGTTTGTGTTGTGTGTTGTTGATGTTTTGTGTGTGTGTGTGTGATTGTGTTTTGTTTGTGGTTGTTTGTTGTGTGTGTTTTGTGTGTGTTGTTTTGTGTTGTGTGATTGTTTGTGTGTTGGATGTTGTGTTGTGTGTTGTTGTTTGATGTGTGTGTGTTGTGTTGTGTTTGTGTGTGTTGGTTGTGTTGTGTTTGTTGTGATTTGTGTGATGTGTGTTGGTGTGTGTTTTTTGTGTGTGTTGTTGTTTGTGTTTGGTGTTTGTTGTTGTTGTGTGTTTGTTGGTGTGTTGTTGTTTTGTGATTTTGTGGTGTTGTTGTGTTTTGTGTGTTGTGATGTTTGTTGTGTGTTGTGTTTGGTTTGTTTGTGTGTGTTGTGTGTGTTTGTTTGTGTTGTGTTTGTGTTGTGTTGTGATTGTGTTGTGTGTTGTTTGTGTGTGTGTTGTTGTTGTGATTGTGTGTGTGATTGTTGTTGTTTGTGTTTTGTGTGTGGTGTGATTGTGTGTTGTGTTGTGATGTGTGTGTTGTTGTTGTTGTGATTTGTGTTGTTGTTGTGTGTTTGTGATTGTGGTTGTTGTTGTGTTGTGTGTTTGTTGTGTGTGTTTTGTTGTTGTTGATTGTGTTTTTGTGTTGTGTGTTGTGTGGTGTTGTTGTGTGTTGTGTGTGATTTTGTGTGTGTTTGTTTGTGTGTTGTTGTGTTTGTTGTTGTGTGGTGATGTTGTGTTGTTGTTTGTGTGTTTGTTGTTGTTTGTGTGATTGGTGTTTTGGTGATGTGTGTGTGTGTTTGTGTTTGTGTGTTGTTTGTGTGTGTGTTGTGTGTGGTGTGTGTGATTGTTGTGTGTTGTTGATTGTGTGTGTTGTGTGTGTGTGTGTTGTTGGTTTGTGTTTGATGTTTTGTGTGATTGTGTTTGTTGTGGTGTGTTGTGTGTTGTTTGTTGTTTGTGTTTTTGTGATGATTGTTTGTTGATGTTTTGTGTGTGGTGCTTGTGTGTTTGTGTTGTGTTTGTTTGTGGTTGTGTTGATGTTGTTGTGTTGTTTGTTGTGTTGATGAGATTGTGTGTTGTGTGTTGAGATGGTTTGTGTGTGTTTGTTGTGGTTGTGTTGTGTGTTTGTTTGGTGTGATTTTTGTGTTGTTGGTGTTGGTGTGTTTTGGGTTGTTGGTGTGTGTTGTTGTGTTTTGTTGTTGTGATGTTGTGTTTGTTGGATTGTGTTGTTGTGTGTGTTGTTTTGTGTGTTTGTTGATTGTGTTGTTGATGTGGTGTGTGATGTGATGTTGTTTTGTTGGTTTTGTGGTGTTGATGTGATTGTGTGTTGTGTGATGTTTGTTGTGTGATTTTTGTTGGTTGTGTTTGTTGGTGTTGGTTTGGATGTGATTTTGTGTGTTGGTTGTTGTGTGTTTTTGTGTGTTGTGTGTTTGTGTGTTGATTGTGTTGATGTTTGTTTTGTGTTGTGTTGGATTGTTGATGTGTTTGTGTTTGATTGATGTGTGTGGTGTTTGTGTGTTTGTGTTGTTGTATTGTGTTGTGTGTGTTTGTGTTTTGGTGTGTTTGTTGTGTGATTGTTGTTGTTTTGTTGTGTGTTTGTGTTGGTTGTGTTGTGATGTGTTTGATGGTTGTTGTTGTGGTTGTGTGTGTGTGTTTTTTGTGATGTTTTGTGATTGGTGTTGTGTGTTTTGGTGTTGTGTTGTGTGATTTTTTGTTTGTGTTTTGTTGTGTTGGTTGTTTTGGTGTGTGTGTTTGATGTTGTTGTTTGTGTGTTTGTGTGTTGTTGTGATGTTGTGTTTGTGATGTGTTTGTTGTGTGGTTGTTTGTTGTTGTGTGTGTGTTGTTTTGTTTTGTGATTGTGTGTTGTGGTGATTTGTTGTGTTTTGTGTTTGTTGCTGGTGATTTTGTGTGATTGTTGTGTTGTTTGGTGTGTGATGATTTGTTGTGATGTGTTGTGATGGTGTTGTTGTGTGTTTGTGATGTTTGTTGTTGTGGTGTTGTGTGTTGTGATTGTTGGTTTTGTGTGTGTTGGTGTGGATTTTGTTTGTGATTTTGTGTTGTTGTGAGTGGTGTGTTGGTGTTGTTGTGGTGTTTTTGTTGATGTTGTTGGTGTGTGTGTGTTGTGTGTTTGATGTTGGTTGTTGGTGTGTGATGGTGTTTGTTGTTGATTGTTGTGATTGTGTGTTTTGTTGTGTGTTGTGGTGATGTGTGGTTTGTGTGTTGATGTGGTTGTGTTGTGTTGTGGTTGTTGTGTGTTGATTTGTGTTGTATGTGATGGTTGATGTGTGTGTGTGTTGATTTGTGATGATGTTGTGTGTGTGTGATGGTGTTGTGTTGTGTGTGTTTGTGATTTTGTGGTTTGTGTATGTTGTTTGTGTGATTTGTTGTGATGTGTGTGAGTGTTGTCGGATGGTGTTGTGTGTGTTGTTGTGGATTGTTGTTGTGTTGTTGTTATTGTGTGTGATTGTTGTGATTGGGTGTGTTTGTGTGTGAGTGTTGTGTGTGTAGTGTTGATTTGTGTTTTGTGATGTGATTTGTGTGTTGATTTTTGTTGTTGTGTGTGTGTTTTTGTGTGTGTTGTGTGGTGTGTGTGTGGTTGTGTGGTGTGTTTGTTGTGTGTGTTGTTGGTGTGATGTTGTTTGTGTGTTTGTTTTGGATGTGTGTTGTGTGTGTTGTGATTTGTGTGTTGTGATGTTGATGTGTTTGAGTGTGTTGTGTGGTTGGTGTGTGAATGTTGTGTGTGTGTTGATTTGTTGTTTTTGTGTTTGGTTGTGTGATGTGTTGTTTGTTGAGTGGTTGATGGTTTGTGTGATGTGTTGGTGTGGTGGTGATTGTTGTGTTGTGTGTGTTGATTTGTGTGTTTGGTGTGTGTTTGATGTGTTGTTGAGTGATGTGTGTGATTGTGTGTTTGTTGGATGTTGTGTGTGTTGTTTGTGGTGTGGGATGATGATGTGTTGGTTGTTGGTGGTTTGTGGTTTGTTGGTGTTGTGATTGTTGTGATGGTGTTGTGTTTGTGTTTGTGTTTGTGTTGTTTGTTTTTGAGTGATGTTTTGGTTTGATGTGGTGTTGGTTGTTGGTTGTTGTTTTGTTGTGATTGTTTGTGTGTTGTGTGATGTGTGTGTTTTTTTTTGTTGTGTGTGTTGTGTTTGATGGTTGTTGTGATTGTGTTTGTGGTTTGTTGTTGTTGTTGTGAGTTTTGATTGTTGGTTGTTGTTGTTTGTGGTGATGTTGTGTATTGTAATATATATATTATATTATTTAAAATAATAAGGCTCTCTCGCTAATAATACCCACCTGCACCCCCCTCCCCTTATGTCTAGAGATGTGTTTGTTTTGTTTGATGTTTGGGTGTTGTTGATTTTTGTGGAACGTGAATGTCTTTGTTGTGTGTGGTGTTTGTTGGAATCTTGTGGGTTGATTGCTTGAAATGAAGTGATGTTTTGGTTGTTGTTGGGAATGATGTGGGTGATTTGAATTGTTTGTGTGGTGATTGTTTGTGGGGTGATTTTGATGTTTTCGTACTTGGTGATGTTTGCAAATTGGTGTTTGGTGATGGTGTGTTGGAAAAACTACATCACAACCCATAAAACTTAAGAAGATATTATAAAAGGG
>JBAMIH010000241.1:0-45231 GCA_038501795.1 Pseudopleuronectes americanus
AGGAATCAGGACAAACAAGTCTGTTCAAGAAACACACCCCAAAATACAAAGGAACGGCACTCACACACACACAAACACACACACACACCAGCTAAGGTGACTATAACGTATTTTTCTGAAAACACGTTCTGTTATTAAATACTTGATGAACAGATGTGATGAAGATAAAAAGTTAAACTGTGAGTTAACTCTGTTAATTAGTCCTTCGAAGGCTCTTTGTTCCACAGCTGCTGTTCACATCTGTCTCTGGGATCCGATCACATGAAACTACGTCTGTCACCAGGTGTGAACTGACAAACTTAGAGTCATGTGATCAGCAGACGGATGTTAACAGCAGGTGTGAGAGTGAGACAGTTAAACTTTTAGAAAGTTGTGTTCACACTCACCTGCTCACTTTCCTTCCTTCTGCTCATCCAGGTGAAAATGGAGTCTGACCGCTCCCTGTTCTCAGGCTCCTCCTCTCTCTCTTTACAGTTAAACCTCCAGTGTGTAAGACTCAGGTGAAAGGATCCATCTTTGGAAATTAAATATAAAATAATCCTGGTGATGTTTCCACTAGTGTGTTTCATCTTAATTGTATGAATCACAGTTTTCTTTACTCTAGAATGGGAAGATCTGTATCACGTTATAACGTGAAACTCAGCACGTTGTCCTGTGGGGTGGAGCTTCCTGAAACAGCTGCTCACAGGAGGAAACAGTGCATTTGTTGGGGACTATTTCCAGCGGCGGATGGAGCTCTATGCCACAAACACATGAGATGTGTCAGGCTGTTTATGCACACACAAATGTATTAATATCAACAAGAAGAAAAATATATAAAATGTCACCAGACTTGTTCTTTTAAACGTATTCTCCTGATAATCAGACTGAGAGATTATGAGTTTTGGGCTGTGAATGTTAGGGTTTGTTGCTCAGTTGGACCCAAAGCAGACAATGACTTTTAGTTTAGAATAAAAGAGTTTATTCGCACAAAATAACAGATTCAGGCTGGGGCGGCAGGTTGCTGGCTGGCTCGGATATCCAAGGTGAAACGAGGACGAAGCAGAGCGGCAAGGCACACGGAAAGTCTAGGCATATGGAGGAAAATACAGAGGTTAGTAATACTTCGGGTAAAGACGCGTTATTGAGAGGTTGATATTGAGAGGTTGATTAGATGAAATGAGAGCAGCTACAGCGAGGGAACCAGCCACACACACAACCTGCAGAGGAAGAACAGAAAAGGGGATCTTCGATTAAAGTCCGTTCTTCCTGTTCTGGTTATAGTAGTCTGGGGCCACAAAATGCCCCTTCAGGGTTGGGTGCCCTCCCCTCTACTCTTCTCCCTCTACACCAACAACTGCACCTCCAGCCATCCCTCTGTCAAACTCCTGAAGTTTGCTGATGAAACAACCCTAATTGGATTAATCTCCAATGGGGACGAGGCCGCCTACAAAGAGGAAGTTAACAGTCTGGCTTCCTGGTGCAGCCAGAACCACTTGGAGTTGAACGCCTTGAAAACTGTATAGATGGTAGCAGACTTCAGGAGGAGCCCATGAGCCCAGACCGCCCCCTTCACCATGTGCGACTCCCCATTTAAAACAGTGGAGTCTTCCATATTCCTGGGGACAATAATTGCACAGGACCTGAGGTGGACAGAGAACATCAACGATCGGGGAGCGGAGCGTTCACAGCGATCAGACACGTTTTATATCGGGAAAATGAACAAATTCGTTCTGACAATCCGGGCTTGAACCAGTCCGTCCACGGTCAAAACATCGGGACACTCGACTCAAAGACACTGAGACGGAGCCGAGTGGTTTTCACAGAAGACGACGGCGTGAGGAGTCGAACTGGAGAAAGATTTAAGCCTTATCACTTGATATATATATATGCTTCTGCCTAACCATCTGTCTTTTAGTCAAGTCCAAATCAAACAGTTAAATGGTTGTTTGAATACTGAATATGAATAATAACAATAATAATAATAATAATAATAATAATAATGTATATAAAGACGATCACTGACTTTAAATAAAGATGGACGACACATCTCTACATCCTCCTGCCATACAAAACTGGAGTGAAACCACGGTATCAAGGCCTTGCGATACATTCATATATTTATCATTTGACAGGGGAATCATTGGGATTCTTTATTCAGTACAGAATGGATTGTTTAATCAAAAATATTATTCTAAACACCTGTAATTAAAATAACTCTTGAACACTTGAAAATCAGTGTGAGTCAACTTTTGTTTTAGTTTTGTCCATGTCCAATCTGCTAACATGAAGGAGACGGGATGTACCAACTGTGCTGCAGCTAGTCACAAGGGGGCGTTCTATCTCGTAGTCCATCTTTATTTACAGACTCAGGAGAGAAGACGTGGAGTTTACTGATCTGATTTTAAAACGCAGCAGAAGGAAACTGTTGTTTCATTTAAGTTGGATTTTACCTGTTTTGATTTGTCTTTTTTCCAATGTTTGTTTGTTTGTTTGTGTCCGTCCCATCGACCGTGTTGATATTTTTTATAGATTGTTGTCGGTCATGAAAGACGAAGAATCAACATCCATTGTTTTAAATCATATTTATATATGTAACTGAATCTGAGCATCTCTCCGTGTAAATGCAGGTTCATCAATGGGTTTATTTTGAAAAGCAGAACAAACTTCATTTTATTTTGATAGCCAGTCATGTTAATGGAACATCATTAACTCTCGGGGGGTAACCAGCTTTAACATCCACTTTTATTTTAGTTTTTCATCTGTATCATCTTCTAATTCTGTTAAAAATCAAATTTTCATCCATCAGAGTGTCGCTTTATTTCATGATCCTTCATCCAAACAGCAGTGATTCACATTGAGTTCCACTGAGAATCAGAGTCGGGGGCAGAACACGAGTGACGGCTGTGGGCTCGTTCTGAGTTTGTGTTCTGATGACGAGTGTCCTGCGGAGCCCCGCCCCCTCCAACACGGCCTCCATTGACTTGTTGTTGATTGTGGTAAATGCTAGTGCCTTTGCTGTATTGTGAAACTGGATATTGATTGTACTGTTGTACTGACAGGGCCTGGGGGCAGTCAGGCACTCTATTTATTATTGTTGACTCAAATCAATCATATTTTTCTATGTAAGTGCTTTAAATAAATTTGCCCTTTTGTAATGGTTGTTTCCAGGTTTTTGTTTTTCTGCAGAATACGTGCAGCGGCCTCAGTGAGCACAGATGCCTCCTCAGCTCCTGCAGAGTCTCCAGTGAATTAAAATGAAGATTACTGAGATTATATTCTGACACTGCAGGGCCAAAAGTATCCAGGGATATCCATGAATGTAATATTTATTAAGGTCGGTGGTTTTAAGCCTGTGTGCATCTTCCATGCGTGTGATTGGTCCGGGGGAAATTCACTTCTCATCCTCCTTAAATGTAAATGTCAGTTTATTAATATTTTATAGTGAGATGACGTGTTGGTCACTTTTACTAGAGTTTTCTAACAGAACAAATTAATCACCATGACAACACAAAACATGTGGATGTGTCTGGAGTAGTGTTACATTAATAATAATAATAATGCATTAAACGTGACACCGTTAAATTATGTGCCTTGGGGCATTCAATAAACTTCGTAAAGACAAAATATTGAATATTAATATTAAAAAACTTTAATTGATTGGACACCACCCTTCAAAGGAAGGGAAAAGAAAGCCACTTTTGATTAAATCTCATGACAGTACTAACTACAAATTTGGAACTCTGATTAACAATTAAAAATTATAATCAAAATTACTATATAGATAGTTAGCAAAGTTGAAGGATATAGAGTTCTTGACAGTGTGGAGCTTGGCAAAATTCACACTTGAAACATTCTCTAAAAACAACATTGTGAAAGAAAAAGATTAAGTATAAAAACACAAATAACTAAATTTGTATTTACTATATGAATATGTGTATGCGAGTATGCGTGAATGTGTCTGTGTGAGTGAGATTGCCTTCTCCAAAAAAATGGCGGCTGGTTCCTATTAGGGCAATAAACCATCACCCCCCCATGTTTAGAACATGTGGCGGGGGTCAGAGAGATGTGTGTGTGTTGGTGCCAATTAGAAAAAGTTACTAGATGCAAGCAGAGAGAGCCGGTGAAGATCATAACATGACTAACATTAACTTTCAAATAACTTATAACCAAATTATCACAGCAAGACAAATCACCCAGAATCGAATAAACATTCTTAGCTTAGCCTAGTATAATTATTAAGCCCATTTGTGCTATCCGTACATGAAAAGGTAAAAAAGGTTGTTGTGCTGTTTGAAGTCCAGTGAAGTCGTCTTGTTGTGTTGCGGCTGCTGTTGCGGCTGCTGTTGTGGTTCTGCTGTGCGATGCAGCGCTTGTGCTGTTCTTAGGCAGGCTTTTGCGACGCTGCCTTTTGAAAGGCTTTAGCAGTCTGCTCCAGTCAGGCCTGCTTGAAGGTTGGTAGAGCTTGGATTGGGCGGAGGTTTCCTTGGTGAGGTGAGCTGCAAGCTGAGTAGAAAGAGAGGTGGGCTCCTCTCGGAGAGTTGAGTTGAGTTGAAAGAGTACGTGAGCTGGACGACCTCACTTCTCCTTTTGGAGGGTTGCATAGAAAGAGGAAGTGGCTGGGGAGAACTGGGCTTATATTGGCCTGGTGACCTCATGGGTCAAGGGGCCCAGAGTGACCTATAGTGTTTGAAACTTGTGTCACTGGTCAGATTTCACACCTGTGTGTCGTGTTGAAGCTGTGAAACTGAGTTCTTGAAGCTCTAGTTTGTCTCCAGAACAAAGAACATGTGCTCCAGGCTTGGACTACACATGTAGGCCGAAATGTTGCTCACTCATAACAGGTCCCAACAGTAGAATAGATAATGATAGTGACTTTAACATCATTGTGTTTAGCTAGTATTTATATAACAACTGTTCTAGTCTTCATGACCAATTAAAGGTCTAGTGCAGGGGTGTCCAAACTACGTCCAGCGGGCCATTTGCGGCCCGCCATCCATTTTAAATTGGCCAGCCTAAAAAAAATATGTATATATTTGTTTTCTAAACAAACAATTTAGTAGCACTTAAATGGCACTTACTTATAGCACTTTGTAGTTTTGGTCTATTTTTGAAGAAATTATACTTTCTTGATTCTTGTTGTTCTGGGTTTGTTCCCTCAGGTACCCTCGAATGCACTGATTGTAAATCGCTTTGGATAAAAGCGCATGCTAAATGAATTGTAATGTAATGGACTATGGCCCACTGTATTGTACTTCTCAGTTTATACACTAGGTGGCACCCAACTCACCCCTGACCTTCCAGCTGTCCCTCAGAGCACCGCCACGCCCCCCGCCCTAAGCGACGCGATTGAGGCGCACTGTCAACAGTCCGCTCCAGGGCTGGGGGGCGTGGTGGCGTGAGTGGCCCAGACCATCGGATTTTTTTCTGTATGTGGCCCTCAGGATAAAAAGTTTGGACACCTCTGTTCTAGTGTGTAAGATTTAGGTGAATATATATAGTATATATTGGCTACCTCCTCGCATTCCTCTGGAGCTCTGTCTCCACTCTGCCTCCCAGCAACAAGGCCCAGTCAGAGCCGCTCTACACACAAGCTGCTGCTGCTTCAGCCTCTGGATCCTCAGGACACAGCTCAGCCTCCGTCCACACACACTGTCCTCTTCACACTCACCTCCACAAAGATCACCACCTGTTGAGAGAAGAAGACATCAGTGTTACATAGACTCACTTCATCAGCTGTGAGTCAGTGATGCAGCACATCCAGTAGAAAGAGCAGCAGGGACTTCAGTCCTGTTCAGAGGTGGAGCAGCTTCTTCTCTGCTTCATGTTCACGTGTTGGAATGAACACGCTAAGAGCTCAGTGTGTGTCCTCTGCATGTCAAAGTGCAGAGTGGACACCTGAGAGGTGGATTTACTGCTGTTACAGGTCAAGCCATGTTTCACTGTGTGAGCACGTGCTCATAAAATGGTTAACTGCCTATGACCAATCACAGACATGGACAGTTTGACTGACAGCAGAGCCTCATATTTCACAACCAGGATCAAACTGTTCTATAATAAAAATCAGAAGAGAACAAACACATGATCCAGAATAAAAGAAATTCAGTCACAGCTGCTAAATGCAGGAAGAACAGCTGGTAAAACCTCTGGGATTGTGTCAATGTGTAAGCTACAGCTCCCCCTGGTGGCAATTGGTAAAAATATATTACGTAAACACGATATAATAACGTGTGAGAACGAGATAAATAACTCGAGGCCACGAGATCTGAATCTGTTGTTTACTAACAAGACGAGTGGAAGAGAAGAAGATTCTAGATGAGAAACGTTTGAATCCCAGGATCTGTGATACTGACTGTGTTTCATAAAATACTGATGAAAGCAGCGTGGACTGACTCCAACCATCTACTGACCTCACAGTCTCCAGTCGACAGCCTGAACTCTGCTTTAGATCAAGCAGCTCCTTCACTCCTGAGTCCTGGAGCCTGTTTCCACTCAGATCCAGTTCTATCAGATGAGAGGGGTTTGAGCTCAGAGCTGAAGCCAGAGAAGAACAGCTGATCTCTGACAGACTGCAGCTCTCCCACCTGGATAAAGAATAAAACTTAACTGTAAATTAAACTGAGCTCATGTGTGACAATAACAGACAAATATTCATCTCAGCAAAAACTCATAACTTGGAAGATAAATATGAAATCAGACATGGTGGACTACAAACGAGTCCTGATTCAGTAAAAATAGATTATTTGGACCCGGTCTCTGTCCTGCAAACCAGTTTAAGAAATCAAGAACTAGAATTCAATGAGATCAATTGGGTATAAATGCTGTATTATAGATATGAGATATGACCTCAGAGTCTCCAGTCGACAGGTTGAACTCTGTAGAAAACAACACAGCTCCTTCACTCCTGAGTCCTGCAGGACGTTGAAGCTCAGATCCAGTTGTCTCAGATGAGAGGGGTTTGACCTCAGAGCTGAAGCCAGAGAAGAACAGCTGATCTCTGTCAGTCTGCAGAGAAACAACCTGAATAAAGAAGAACAGTGATAAACTTTTCTGATATAGTACTTTTTAAAACAGAGTTTACAAAGTGTTGTGAATATAAAGCAAGAAAAGTTAATAAAAACTTGTATCCATAAATGCAGTAAAATGACAAAAGAGATAAATGAACAAGTAAATAAAAGGTGAAAATTCTAAAAACAGTAAAAACACAGTATCACATAGAAGCAAGTCTATAAAAATGGGTTTTAAGAAGTGATCCATAAGAAGTCACTGACTCTGCATTATCTAGGGGGGGCCGTTCCATAGCTGAGGGTCCCTGATGGTAAAAGCACGGTCAGGGTTTAGTTTTCAACCTGGACTTTGGAACAGCAGGATCCACCTTAGGATCTAAGGGTGCTTGCAGGAACATACGGGCGCAATAATTCTGTGATGTAGTTTGTGGCCAGATGCTTTAAAAGTAATCAGTAAAATCTTAAAATCAATTCTAAAATGGACAGAGAGCCAACGGAGAGAAGAGTGAATCAGGGAGAGATGATGTTGCTGTTTAATACCAGTGAGAAGCTGCTGCGTTCTGAACTCGTTGGAAACTAATGGTTGTTTTCTTTACCTTAAAATGAGACATTTGTATTTAAATACATTATATTTAAATATTTTTTATTTACATCAGGAGCAGGTCCTTTCTACAGAGGCAGCCATTTTTCACAGTAGCCCAGACTGGACAAACTAAAACTTTTGAGTATCTATGACAACTGAAGCTACCACAGGTTATCTTTCATGTTTGGAAAGGGGGTGGTGAGTTGAGGGGAGTTCCGCTGCAACATGACAATTCATCAATAGATGTCACTACATTCTACACACTGAACCTTTAACAATAAAACATGATTTCTGACCCCAGAGTCTCCAGTCGACAGGTTGGACTCTGTAGAAAACCACACAACTCCTTCACTCCTGAGTCCTGCAGGTCGTTGTTACTCAGATTCAGTTCTCTCAGATGAGAGGGGTTTGACCTCAGAGCTGAAGCCAGAGAAGAACAGCTGATCTCTGACACACTGCATCCCTCCAACCTGAAAAAAGTATAAAACTTAACTGTAAATTAAACTGAGTTCATGTGTGAAAATAACAAAAAAATATTCATGCCATTACAGACTCATAACATTGAAGATAAATATGAAATCAGACATGTTGGACTAAAAACGATTCCTGATTCAGTAAAAATATATTATTTGGACCCGGTCTCTGTCCTTCAGATCAGTTTAGGAAATCCAGAACTAAACTCAGATGTGTTTTAACAAGTAGCTGAATATTTACAATGTCACAGATTAATTAATGAATGGATTCAAGTTATTTATGAAGAGGAATTATGTTAAATTATAATTAAATGAGATCAATTGTGTATAAATGCTGTATTATAGATATGAGATCTACAAAAGTCAGTCAGTGAACTGACCTCAGAGTCTCCAGTCGACAGGTTGGACTCTGTAGAAAACCACACAGCTCCTTCACTCCTGAGTCCTGCAGGTCGTTGAACCTCAGCTCTAGTTTTCTCAGATGAGAGGGGTTTGACCTCAGAGCTGAAGCCAGAGAAGAACAGCTGATCTCTGACAGTTTGCAGCTCCACAACCTGAATAAAGGATTAAACTTAACTGTAAATTAAACTGAGTTCATGTGTGAAAATAACAAACAAATTTTAATGTGAGCAAAGACTCATAACATGGAAGATAAATATGAAATCAGACATGTTGGACTTAAAACGAGTCCTGCAGGTTGATGTTTCTACGCAGATCCAGTTCTCTCAGATGAGAGGGGTTTGACCTCAGAGCTGAAGCCAGAGACGAACAGCTGATCTCTGATAGACTGCAGTGATTCAACCTTGATAAAGAATCAAATTTAAAGGATAAAAACTTAACTGTAAATTATACTTAGTTCATGTGTGAAAATAAGAGACAAATATTCATGTCAGCACAGACTCATAACATAGAAGATAAATATGAAATCAGACATGTTGGACTAAAAACGAGTCCTGATTCAGTATAAATATATTAATTGAACCCGGTCTCTGTCCTGCAGATCAGTTTAGGAAATCCAGAGCTAAACTCAATCTGTTTTAGCAAGTAACTGAATATTTAAAATGTCACAGATTAATTAATGAATGGATTCAAGTTATGTATGAAGAGGAATTATGTTAAATTATAATTAAATGAGATCAACCAGATCCTGATTTTTTCCCTTCAGGACCTGGGTGTCTCAGGCTCTGCTCTCTCCCTGCTCTCTTCCTACCTCAACGGCCGCACTTATCGGGTAACTTGGAGAGGATCTGTGTCTGAACCTTGTCCTCTCACTACTGGGGTCCCTTAAGGTTCTGTCCTGGGTCTTCTCCTCATCTCTCTGTACACCAACTCTCTTGGCTCTGTCATTCACTCACATGGCTTTTCTTACCATAGCTATGCTGATGACACCCAACTAATCCTGTCTCTTCTCTGATCTGAAACCCAGGTGGCAGCACGCATCTCAGCCTGTCTGTCTGACATCTCTCAGTGGATGTCTGCACGCCACCTGAAAATTAACCTTGACAAGACTGAACTACTTTTCATTACAGGGAAAGACTCTCCCGCCAACGAACTGATTATTAACTTTGACAACTCTGTGTTAACCCCCACTCAGACCGCTAGGAACCTGGGTGTGACACTCGATAGCCAACTCTCCCTTAGTGCCAACATTACTGCAACAACACGGTCCTGTAGATTCATGCTGTACAACATCAGGAGAATACGCCCCCTTCTCACTCAGAAGGCGGTGCAGGTTCTGGTCAAGGCTCTTGTCATCTCAGGCCTAGACTACTGTAACTCCCTTCTAGCAGGTCTACCTGCTACTGCCATCCGACCTTTACAGCTCATCCAGAATGCAGCAGCTCAACTGGTTTTTAACCAACATAATTCACTCACACTACTCCGCTCCTCTGCTCCTTTCATTGGTTACTAGTGGCTGCCCGCATCAGGTTCAAAACATTAGTATTTGCCTACCATTCTGTGAACGGATCAGGTCCAGTCTACTTCCAGGACATGGTCAACTGTTACACCCCAGCACGTTCACTCCGCTCTGCTCGGCCAATCCCTCACTGTGAACTAAACACTCATCAAAATCACGGAGGTTTTCTGTCCTTGCTCCTAAATGGTGGAATGAGCTCCCCATTGACATCCGTACATCAGAAAGTTTACACATCTTCCGCCGAAATCTCTTTTGACTATACCTTGAATAAAACATTTTTTTGAAACTAACACTTTAGTAGCACTAAAATGGCACTTACTTAGTACTTATGGCACTTTGTAGATATTAGATCAAAAAAAAAGTCAGTGAACTGACCTCAGTGTCTCCACTCGACAGGTTGGATTCTGTAGATAACCACACAGCTCCTTCACTCCTGAGTCCTGCAGGTTGTTGTAGCTCAGATCCAGTTCTCTCAGATAAGAGGGGTTTGACATCAGAGCTGAAGCCAGAGAAGAACAGCTGATATCCGACAGAATGCAGCTCCACAACCTGGATAAAGAAATATGAATATTTGAATGTGTCCTCCTGTTGTTGTGGATCATCATCATGTCAACACAGACTCTCAGAAAGTTGGAAAAGTGAAGAAGGATTTAAGAACCTCAGAGTCTCCAGTCGACAGTTTGGACTCTCCAGTCCAGAACACAGCAGCTTCACTCCTGAATCCTGCAGGTTGTTGATACTCAGATCCAGTTCTCTCAGATGTGAGGGGTCTGACTTCAGAGCTGAGGCCACGATTTCACAGTGAGTCTCTGAGAGTTCACAACCACCGAGTCTGTAATTAAAGGAAAAATATGTTCAATCATTGATACAAAACGTGATCATGTGACCCTCGCCCTGGTAAATCCCCTTTATGCCTCATGAACATGTTAAAAACTCCTCAAGAGAATCCTTTCAGATTTGGTTCAAGTGTTCATTTAGACGAACAGAGGTACTCATTAGATTCAGGTGGTCAAAGGTCAAAGGTCAAGGTCACACAACATGCTTCTGGCCTCCTGAACATGATGTCTCAAGTCTGTCTTTAGGGGATTTCTGCACATTTTGACCAGTTGGACTCAAAGATAAACTGATTAGATTTCAGTGGTCAAAGGTCAAAGGTTACAGTGACCTCATATTATTGTGAGTGCCACATATCTGGAGCCTGGAGGGAACGACACTGCACTGGTTGGTGGTGGCGTACAAACGTGGCTTCTTAGCCTTTGTTCTTTTTTTTTGCAAAAAAGAGTTTTCTTAGATTTTTTAAATCAAACAGAAGCAGAAGCAGTGTTTAGCACACTTCAGCTCCAATATCAGCTGACACTGAATCTCAGTCTCCAATCACCCTAACTACGATCTACATGTCTTTGGGTTTGTGGAGGAAGCTGGAGAATCCAGAGAAAACCTTGCAGACACCAGGAGAACCTCCTCCTCACAGAAAGGCTGCACTAACAGTGTTGACCACTGCAACACCATGCTGCCCAAAACAATGAGAATCATTTAACACTGAGTGTATTTGAAGAACGACTCATCTCCACTGATTGAACATGTTATTGATCATGTCTGGACTCACCGAGCCTTCCTGCAGTTCCTCACAGCTGGGATCAGTCTCCATCGACCCTGATGATGTGTTGAACTTCATCAGGTCCAACTCATCCAGAACCTCCTCTGACATCTGCAGCATGTAGGCCAGAGCTGAGCAGTGGATCTCAGAGAGTTTCTCCTTGATCTGTTCTCTGACGTCAGGAACTGTTGCATCTGCTGATGAACTGAGTGGTCGTTCATCTCAGTCAGACAGTGGAAGATGTTGATGCTTCTGTCAGGAGAAATGTCATCACTCTTCATCTCCTTCAGGTTGTTGATGACTCTCTGGATGATCTCTGGATTGTTCTCTGTCCGACCCAGCAGGCCTCCTAAGACTCTCTGGATGATCTTTGGATTGTTCCCTGTCCGACCCAGCAGGCCTCCTAAGACTCTCTGGTTGGACTCCAGACTGAGGCCGTGAAGGAAGCGAACAAACAGGTCCAGATGACCATTTGTACTGGTGAGGGATTTCTCCATGGTTCTCTTCAGGAGCTCATCCAGGGAGAAAGTTACTGTGTGTGTCCCCATATGTTCCCAAGAAGTTGTTGAGTTCTTCTGTGTTCCTCGTGGTGTAACAGTGGAACATGTAGACTGCAGCCAGAAACTCCTGAACGCTCAGATGAACAAAGCAGTAGACTGATTTCTGGAAGATCACACACTCTCTTCTGAAGATCTCAGTACAAAACTCCTGAGTACACTGAGGCCTCTGTGACATTAAGACCACACTGCTCCAGGTCTTCTTGATAGAACATGATGTTTCCTTCCTCCAGATGTTTAAGTGCCAGCCTCCCCAGCTTCAGGAGAACGTCCCTGTCAGCCTCCGTCAGCTGCTGTGGAGTCGTCTCATGTCCCTCACCGTACTTGTTGTTCTTCCTCTTTGTCTGAACCAGCAGGAAGTGTGAGTACAGGTCAGTCAGGGTCTTGGGCAGCTCTCCTCTCTGGTCTGTGGTCAACATGTGCTCCAGAACTGTAGCACTGATCCAGCAGAAGACTGGGATTTGACACATGATGTGGAGGCTCCTGGACGTCTTGATGTGTGAGATGATTCTGCTGCACAGCTCTTCATCACTGAATCTCCTCCTGAAGTACTCCTCCTTCTGGGCCTCAGTGAAGCCTCGTACTTCTGTGACCCTGTCAACACATGCAGGAGGGATCTGATTGGCCGCCGCAGGTCTGGAGGTTATCCAGACGAGAGCCGAGGGAAGCAGATTCCCCCGGATGAGGTTTGTCAGCAGCACGTTGACTGATGACCTCTGTGTGACCTCAGACACAAGCTCCCTGTGGTTGAAGTCCAGAGAAGGTCTGCTTTCATCCAGGCCGTCAAAGATGAACAAAGGTTTACAGACAGCGAGCGTCTCTGCCGTGAGCTTCTGTAACGCTGGATGGAAAACATGGAGCAGCGTGAGGAGACTGTGCTGCTGGTCCTTCACCAGGTTCAGCTCCCTGAACGAAAGCACAGTCAGCAGACCCACATCCTGGTTCTCTAAACCCTCTGCCCAGTCCAGAGTGAACTTCTGCACCGAGAAGGTTTTTCCAACGCCAGCGACGCCATTGGTCAGGACGACTCTGATGCTGCTCTGCTGGTCAGTGGAGGCTTTAAAGATGTCGTGGACCTTGATGGGAGTGTCGTGGAGGATCTTCATCTTGGAAGCCGTCTCAAGCTGCCTCACCTCATGTTGAGTATTAACCTCTTCACTCTGTCCCTCTGTGATGTAGAGCTCAGTGTAGATCCTGTTGAGGAGGGTTCTACTTCCTGTTTCATCACTTCCTTCAGTCACATGTTCACATCTCCTCCTCACACTGAGCTTATGTTCATCTGAAACCTCCTGCAGACCACGATCTGCTGAAAGACAAGAAACAATGTCAGAGACAGAATCTGAGAATCTGCTGATTGTTTTCATCAGATACAGAAAAACTACAGAAAATAAAAGCTTTTTAACTTTGTGCTTTTATAACGATGTTAAATGTTGATGCTGTATGAAGGAACAAAATAAAACACATGTGCTGATGTCAGAAGTGAAGACATCAGCAGACACATGTACAGTGCTGCTCTGACCGGCTGTCTGACCTCCAGCTCCTGTTCTGGATCTTTGTCCACACTGGGGACAGGAGGAGTCTCCTGAAGAACCAGACTGGTCCCAGTATGAGGTGATGCACTGTCTGCAGAACCAGTGTCCACAGCTGGTGGAGACTGGATCCTTCAGGACGTCCTGACACGAAGCACAGCAGGACGACTGCTCCTCCTCAGAAACATGAGTCCTCTTCCTCTCCCTGTGAAGACATTTCCTGATAACTCACATGTCACAGTCACAGGTTGTCATTACTTCTGTCAAGGAGGTTTTGTTTTCACCCAGTATGTTTGTGTGTTGGTTGGTTTGTGCGTTAGTGGGATTAAAAAAACACTGAACAGATTACCAGTAAACTCGGTGGAAGGATGTGGTCTGTGAACCAGATGTCCTCTTTCACAGACATGTTCAGATAACTGATGTTTACCAGTGTGTGGAATTTGTTGCAGATCCAAATCAAAATGAGTCTCTAGTGGATTTCAAAGTGGTTTCATAAGCAGCGTGTTGGTTCTTGGTGGAGGTCTGAGCTCTTTGAGTGATTCTCAGAGATTAGTCACCAACTTCAATGAAGCTGTGTCCTAATGCAGGGGCCACACTAGAGGAAACTAGATCCTCTTCAGAGCAGGTCACAGTAGAAACAGTCTCTTACTTTGTGTGTGAGGGTCCAGGTTCTTTACTGAAGTTTGGAGGATACTCATTGGACAGGTCACTCTTCAGAGACAGACAGCTGAACACTGGAGACTCTGCTCTCAGTCTGTGGTCCTGACCTCTGCAAACACAAACATGTTTTTATTCAGAACACATCATTCACTCATTCATTCTCTGAGGATTCAGTTTGGAGCTTCACATGTTTGCAGCAGATCTCTTACTTTGTGTGTGAAGGTCCAGGTTCATTACTGAAATCTAGAGGAAATCCCATGGACATGTCACTCTTCAGAGAAACACAGCTGAACACTGGAGACTCTGCTCTGTCCTCCACTTCCTCCTCATAACCACTCATCTTCAGTCTGAGACGAAAAACACTTTGAGCTCAAAGGAATCAGGACAAACAAGTCCGTCAAGAAACACACCCAAAAATACCAATGGACACTCACACAAACACACACATACACACACAAACACACACAAACCCACGTACACACACACACACACCAGCTAAGGTGACTGTAACGTGTGATTCTGAAAACACGTTCTGTTATTAAACACTTGATGACCAGATGTGTTGAAGATAAAAAGTGAAACTGTGAGTTAACTCTGTTAATTAGTCCTTCGAAGGCTCTTTGTTCCACAGCTGCTGTTCACATCTGTCTCTGGGATCCGATCACATGACGTCTGTCACCAGGTGTGAACTGACAAACTTAGAGTCATGTGATCAGCAGATGGATGTTAACAGCAGGTGTGAGAGTGAGACAGTAAAACTTTCAGAAAGTTGTGTTCACACTCACCTGCTCACTTTTCTTCCTTCTGCTCATCCAGGTGAAAATAGAGTCTGACACTTCCCTGTTCTCAGGCTCCTCCTCTCTCTCTTTACAGTGGATATGAGAGTTGCTCACAGACCAGTTAAAGCCACAGTGTGTAAGACTCAGGTTAAAGGAGCCATCTTTGGAAATTAAATATAAGATAATCCTGGTGATGTTTCCACTGGTGTGTTTGATCTAAATTGTATGAATCACAGTTTTCTTTACTCTAGAATGAGAATATCTGTATCACGTTATAAAGTGAAACACGTTGTCCTGTGGAGTGGAGCTTCCTGAAACAGACGCTCACAGGAGGAAACTATTGTTGGGGACTATTTCCAGCATAAATAGTGGAGCTCTATGGCACAAACACATGAGATGTGTCAGGATGTGGATGCACACACAAATTTGTTCATATCAATAAGAAGAAAAAAATATATTAAATATCACCAGACTTGTTCTTTTAAACGTCTTCTCCTGATCATCAGACTCAAAGGTTTGAGTTTTGGGCTGTGAATCATCGATTAAAGTCCGTTATTCATCTTCCGGTTATAATACTGAACGATTCAGGTCTCCTTCTTTTCTCATCCAACAAACTTGACTTCTCTTTCTTCTACTTTCCAGCCTATGTGTGTATTACCGTATATTGGATAGTGGTCACTTCCATTTGTTGAGTCTTCCCATACTTCCCACTAACATGTCCATGCCACCTCACTTGATACCAGTGTCAAATCCAGTGCTGAAGTGTTACCTGCGTGTACATCTATCCTTGTCCCTCTCCCGTCATTAATACACATTAAATAACTATCCTCCAGTAGTTGTTCTATTATCTCCAGTTGTGTGTCCGTCTTTCTCCCTCCCCACAATGTGCTATGTGAATTAAAATCCCCACAGCAAAAGATATGCTTCCTAATCTGTCCTTGTATCTGTATGAGTTTAATGATTCCAAGTTTCCTGCATGAGTTATAGTGACTTATGATGTTAAACTGTGATGTCCATATTTATAACACAACGTATTCTTCTTCTCCCCACACCACACATAACCACAGTAGAATTGAGGATTCTATCAAACACTTCTGATCATTGAGCAGCTGTGGACCAGAGAGAAACTGACCGACAGAGATTTGTATCTTTAATGAAGTTGACATTTTTTTATTTTTATGTAAAAATAAAGAAGTGATTCATGTAAACAAAGCAGCCACAAGATTTTAGAAGTTAATAAAACAACCTGAGGATTTGAAAGAGACGTTTCTGAGATGATCAAACTGGATTTCATTTTTTTTGCAGCAGTTGAATTAAATAATTTGGAAACTCAGAACCTCAGGATCCATCACCTGCGACTTTACAGAGTAAATAAACAATATGTTCAGATAAACTTAACCTGAATGAGATCATACTCAGAATAATCAATAATCATTGATAAAACATTATAACGTCCTTTCGGAGTTCACATATCTTGACATCCGACAGTTACAAGTGATGACATCATGTCCTGGACGTAGTGAGGTCTGGGGGTGAAGTACGATCAGAGACTGAATATAAATGATTCTTCTGCAGTTGATCACGTTGTGGATTGAAAAATTTCACTTTAAGGGATATTCCCTTGTTTCCTTTTATTTCATGTACATTTGTGAATAAATGTCGATGAGTTTGATCTTATTGTCCGATGTTGTATAAATGCTGCACATGAGAGAAAGTCCACTTGAATAAAACGTTCTCTTTGTACATGAGCAGGAACATGCAGATCAGTTATGAACACATGTGTGAAGAATCCAGAGAGAATGAAAATCATCAAAATGTGAGTTCACATGTTTTTCATGAAGTCATTGAACTGATTAGATCTGATGAGTCCAGACGTTTTCATCTTCTCAGTGAAGCAGAGATGATGTTTGGCTCCCGGCTCCAAACCAATTATCTCTGTGTTTCTAAACGTCTTTCACCCACAGACTCACACCACTTTACATCAGAGTCATTAGGTGAAGCAGGTTATTAAACTATGTTCATTTCAAACTTCACTATGATTAAATTAACTTTGAACAGAAAAACAACCTCAGCTTCTCATTGGGTGAAAATATTTTTGAGTCAAAGGACAGAGCAGCAGCAGATCCACTGATGATGCTGTGTCACATCCACAGGAACACACAGGGAGGATGGTGGACTGGACACTGTGTGACAGCTGATCTCAGAGCAGCTCACCTCCTCTGATTCCTCTGGAGCTCTGTCTCCACTCTGCCTCCCAGCAACAAGGCCCAGTCAGAGCCGCTCTACACACAAGCTACTGCTGCTTCAGCCTCTGGATCCTCAGGACACAGCTCAGCCTCCGTCCACACACACTGTCCTCTTCACACTCACCTTCACTAAGACCACCCCCACCAACTGTTGAGAGAAGAAGACATCAGTGTTACAGAGACTCACTTCATCAGCTGTGAGTCAGTGATGCAGCACAAGTAGAAAGAGCAGCAGGGACTTCAGTCCTGTTCAGAGGTGGAGCAGCTTCCTCTCTGCTTCATGTTCACGTGTTGGAATGAACACGCTAAGAGCTCAGTGTGTGTCCTCTGCATGTCAAAGTGCAGAGTGGACACCTGAGAGGTGGATTTACTGCTGTTACAGGTGAAGACATTTTTCACTGTGTGAGCATGTGCACATAAAGAGGCGGGATTTACTGTGTATGACAAATCACAGACATGGACAGTTTGACTGACAGCAGAGCCTCATATTTCACAACCAGGATCAAACTGTTCTATAATAAAAATCAGAGGAGAACAAACACATGATCCAGAATAAAAGAAACTCAGTTACAGCTGCTAAATGCAGGAAGAACATCTGGTAAAACATCTGTGACTGTGTCAATGGGTAAGTTACAGCGCCCCCTGGTGGCATTTGGTAAAAATATAGTACGTGACCACGATATAATAACGTGTGTGAACGAGATAAATAACTCGAGGCCACGAGATCTGAATCTGTTGTTTACTAACAAGACGAGTGGAAGAGAAGAAGATTCTAGATGAGAAACGTTCGAATCCCAGGATGTGACACAAACTGTCTCACTGACTCTGAGGACACACACTGACTCTGAGGACACACACTATCTATGAGGACACAAACTGACTCTGAGCACACACACACTGTCTCACTGACTCTGAGGACACACACTGTCTCACTGACTCTGAGGACACACACTTTCTCTTTGTCTCTGAGGACACACACTGGCTCTGAGGACACACACTGACTCTGAGGACACACACTGACTCTGAGGACACACAGTGAACCACTGTCTCTAAGGACACACAGTGTCTCTGAGTACTCTCAAATCCTGCTTGGTAGCACAGACCCTGGATATGTACTGTGATTCTGACTGTGTTTAGTAAAATACTGATGAAAGCAGCGTGGACTGACGCCAACCATCGACTGACCTCACAGTCTCCAGTCGACAGCCTGAACTCTGCTTTAGATCAAGCAGCTCCTTCACTCCTGAGTCCTGCAGGTCGTTGAACCTCAGCTCTAGTTTTCTCAGATGAGAGGGGTTTGACCTCAGAGCTGAAGCCAGAGAAGAACAGCTGATCTCTGACAGTTTGCAGCTCCACAACCTGAATAAAGGATTAAACTTAACTGTAAATTAAACTGAGTTCATGTGTGAAAATAACAAACAAATTTTAATGTGAGCAAAGACTCATAACATGGAAGATAAATATGAAATCAGACATGTTGGACTTAAAACGAGTCCTGATTCAGTAAAAATATATTATTTGGACCTGGTCTCTGTCCTGCAGATCAGTTTAGGAAATCCAGAACTAAACTCAGCGTTTTAACAAGAAGCTGAATATTTAAAATGTCACAGCTGAATTAATGAATTGATTCAAGTTAAGTATGAAGAGGAACTATGTTAAATTAAAATTAAATGAGATCAATTGGCTATAGATGCTGTATTATAGATATGAGATCTACAAAAGTCAGTCAGTGAACAGACCTCAGAGTCTCCAGTCGACAGGTTGGACTCTGTAGAAAACAACACAGCTCCTTCACTCCTGAGTCCTGCAGGTCGTTGTTACTCAGATCCAGTTCTCTCAGATGAGAGGGGTTTGACCTCAGAGCTGAAGCCAGAGAAGAACAGCTGATCTCTGACAGACTGCAATTCTTCAACCTGAATAAAGAAATATGAATATTAGAATGTGTCTTCCTGTGATTAAGATTAAGATCTTTTTATTTATCCCAAACACAGACAACTCATGGAATTTAGGGAAATTTATCCTCTGCTTTTAACCCATCTGGTGCAGGACACACAGAGCAGTGAGCAGCCATGTACGGCGCCCGGGGAGCAGATGTTGAGGGAGTAAGGTGCCTTGCTCAGTGGCACTAGAAAGGGTAGGGAGAATCCTTTTGGATTTTTGGACATATCAATCCAGGTTGAACCAGAGACCTTTTCTGCCCATAGTCCAAGTTTCTGCCACTAGTCCACCGCCTCTCTGGATCGTCATCATGTCAACACAGACTCTCAACATGCTGCTGACCTCAGTCCAGTCTGTGAACTGAAGATAAATATCAGATCAGACATGTTGGACCATTGTCTTCATTCATCTCCTTCTTCTCTGTGTGTTGGTCACTGAGCAGGTTTGTGTAATTAAACACTGTTTAAAGTAGGGATGGCTCCTGACAGTCACTTCCTGTTTGTTTCTATACTTATCAACTGTCCAACGTGTTTCAATAAGAATGTGTCTTATTTTGAAAACCTGAGGAGGACGAGTGCTCGGCCTCAGTCCACATGTTATTTACTGACACTTTCTTAGTGATCAGGAGCAGGTGAGTGCAGGTGAATGGAGTTGATGAGGTGGACGTGACTGACAGGCTTGGGTGAGTGACAGATGACTGAGGGACAGTGAGCAGAGCAGAACTGCGACAATTTAAATAAATAATGACCCAATAAGAAAGAAAGTCTGAAAAGTGAAGAAGGATTTAAGGACCTCAGAGTCTCCAGTCGACAGTTTGGACTCTCCAGTCCAGAACACAGCAGCTTCACTCTGAATCCTGCAGGTCGTTGTGACTCAGATCCAGTTCTCTCAGATGTGAGGGGTCTGACTTCAGAGCTGAGGCCACGACTTCACAGTGAGTCTCTGAGAGTCGACAACCATCAAGTCTGTAATTAAAGAAAATATCAGTTAAAATAAAATCAGAAAACACAACAGCTCATTCTAAGCATGCTGTAATGCAGGGGTTTTCAACCAGGGGTCCGTGGCCCCCTGGTGGTCCGCGACAGCATTGCAGGGGGTCTGCGAAATTTACTTTGATATTTCAACACATCTCCAGAGAACTCTTGAATATCGTGAAAAATATCTAAAATAAGAAAAATATGTCTAAAATAATATAAAGGTGATGAGGGGAACCGTGAAACCGGCTTGGGGCTAGAAACTGCCAGTAGTTTTCCCCTGCGCATGCGTGGTAAAGGTAGATGTAGAAGAGCGGTTGAGCTAGGTAGAAAAACTCTCAGGTCTTGGAGATGTAGTTTGTATGATGGGAATTTTTATTTTCCCAGAAAGAAGGCCCAAAAGGGCAGAATTTATAATGAAAATATTAAATAAAACAAAAGGGCGAAAAATAAATACTTTGTAACAAGACAAATAAATTGGCATAATAGCCCAACAAAATAACTGCAATAACAATCAACTCAACCACGTTCGCTGGCTGAGAAACAATTTCCTATGAGAGCTCTAAGAAACACACACACAGAAGTACTACCCCTCAAACACTAGCAGTAGGTTGGATTTGCTGCTGGTATTCATGAGGTTAAACTTAAGTAGGCCTCAACTGTTTGTGTGATATTGTATGGTTATCATGTGTGACATATTCTGCATTACTTTGTCATCGTCCCTCTTTAGTTGTAGCCCCAGTTTATGTTGATTGTTACTGATCACCGTTACTCTAACGTTCTCTCAACATGTCTGTACATTTAAATCATGAACGTTATATAATTATGCATCTTAATCATCTTACATATGGTTCTGAGATGCAGTACAACTACAAACTGCATTTTAATTTTTATAAGCACTGAAAATCAACCGTTTTTGTTGTTTTTTAAACAGATTTTGTGCACATAGGTGGGCTGCGGATTACTTTCTTGTCAGAATGGTGGTCCCTGGGACAAAACCAGTTGAAAACCCCTGCGGTAATGCATTAAAATAATTAACACCTTTATTCCATAAATTAATCATCCCTCGTTAATACCTTAATTTTGACAACGCTCATACAGTGGGGCAATAAAGTATTTAGTCAGCCATCAATTGTGCAAGTTCTCCCACTTAAAAAGATGAGAGGCCTTTAATTTTCATCATAGGTAAACCTCAACTATGAGAGACAAAATGAGAAAAAAAAATCCAGAAAATCTGATTTTTAAAGAATTTATTTGCAAATTATGGTGGAAAATAAGTATTTGGTTAGGGTATTTGCAGAAAAACAGCCCAAAGCATGATGTTTTCACCCCCATGCTTCACAGTAGGTATGGTGTTCTTTGGATGCAACTCTGCATTCTTTCTCCTCCAAACACGACGAGTTGAGTTTTTACCAAAAAGTTATATTGTGGTTTCATCTGACCACATGACATTCTCCCAATCCTCTTCTGGATCATCCCAATGCTCTCTAGCAAACTTCAGACAGGCCTGGACATGTACTGGCTTAAGCAGGGGGACACGTCTGGCACTGCAGGATTTGAGTCCCTGGCGGCGTAGTGTGTTACTGATGGTAGACTTTGTTACTTTGGTCCCAGCTCTCTGCAGGTCATTCACTAGGTCCCCCTGTGTGGTTCTAGGATTTTTGTTCACCATTCTTGTGATCATATTGACCCCACGGGATGAGATCTTGCGTGAAGCCCCAGATTGAGGGAGATTATCAGTGGTCTTGTATGTCTTCCATTTTCTAATAATTGCTCCCACAGTTGATTCCTTCACACCAAGCTGCTTACCTATTTCAGATTCAGTCTTCCCAGCCTGGTGCAGGTCTACAATTTTGTTTCTGGTCTCATTTGACAGCTCTTTGGTCTCGGCCATAGTGGAGTTTGGAGTGTGACTGTTTGAGGTTGTGGACAGGTGTCTTTTATACTGATAACGAGTTCAAACAGGTGCCATTAATACAAGTAACGAGTGGAGGACAGAGGAGCCTCTTAAAGAAGAAGTTACAGGTCTGTGAGAGCAAGACATCTTGCTTGTTCGTAATTGACAAAATACTTATTTTACCGATGAATTTACCAATTAATTCATTAAAAATCCTACAATGTGATTTCCTGGATTCTTTCCCCCCATCTGTCTCTCATAGTTGAAGTGTACCTATGATGAAAATTACAGGCATCTCTCATCTTTCTAAGTGGGAGAACTATATATATATATACTATATACAGTGCTGTGAATAAGTATTTGCCCCCTTGCTGATTTTAAATTTTTTGCATATTCGTCACACTTAAATGATTCAGAGCATCAAACAAATGTTAACATTAGACAAAGATAACCCGAGTAAATACTAATTGCAGTTTTTAAATGATTATTTAATTTATTAAGGGAAAAAAGGTGCCACCCTTCGCGTCAACAACTGCAATCAAGGGTTTTCTACAACTGGCAATGAGTCTGGAGGAATTTAGCCCACTCTTCTTTGCAGAATTGTTTTAATTCAGTCACATTGGATGGTTTTCGATCATAAACGGCTGGTTTCAAGTCATGCCACAATATCTCAATCGGATTTAAGTCAGGACTTTGAATAGGCCACTCCAAAACCTTCATTTTGTTTTTTTCAGCGGTGGACTTGCTGGTGTGTTTCGGATCATTGTCCTGCTGCCTAACCCAAGTGCGCTTGAGCTTGAGGTCACAAACTGATGGCCGGACATTCTCCTTCAGGATTTTCTGGTAGCGAGCAGAATTCATGGTTCCATCAATTCGTCCAGGTCCTAAAGCTGCAAAGCAGCCCCAGAACATCGCACTACCACCACCATGTTTGACTTTTGGTTTGATGTTGTTTTTATGAAATGATGTGATGTAACGGGACTCACACCTTCCAAAAAGTCCAACTTTTGTTTTGTCAGTCCACAGAATATTTGCCCAAAAGTCTTGGGGATCATCAAGATGTTTTAGAAATCGCTTTGTAACCCTTTCCAGACTGATACATGTCAATAACTTTGTTTCTCATGATGTGTTGCTTTTGAGATCTTTTAGCCTGCTTCACTTTGTCAGACAGGTTCTATTAAAGAGATTTCTTGATTAAACAGCTTCTATTTAACTGATTTCTAGATTAAATAGTTCTGGCAGTAATAGGACCTGGGTGTGGCTAGTGACAATGAACTCAGCTTTCCCAAAAATTTGGTTTATCCCAGTTCATTCAGGATTTATCAAGAGGGGACAAATACTTTTACACAGAGGGCCAGGTAGGTTGGTATAGCTCTTTCCTCTTAATAAATGAAATCATCATTTATAAACTGCATTTTGTACTTACTCAGGTTATCTTTGTCTAATATTAAAATTTGTTTGACGATCAAATATGCAAAAACACAAGAAAAGAGGAAGGGGGCAAGACTTTTTCACAGCACTGTATATAATTTAATAAATATATGGCAATCTCCAGCAAAGTGATGGCTTGGATTTCACTCTCCACATCTGATCTATTTGCTCTTATATGTTAATGAGAAAAATGAGAATGTATATTATAAAACCAAATGTCTACATGTATATAAGTACATATACGTATACATTCGCATAAGCACACACATACACACTCCAGCCAGTAGCCACTTATCCTTTAGCCAATCTCAGGTGACACTGAATCTAAGTCTCCATTAAACCTAACTTTGATCTAGATGTCTTGTGGTTTGTGGAGGAAGCTGGAGAACCCAGAGAAAACCCTGCAGACACCAGGAGAACCTCCTCCTCACAGAAAGGCTACACCAACAGTAGATGACCTTTACAGACTTGAATTTGGTATGTAATATGTATACATACCAAATATGTATAGATACGTTTATACACACACACATGCACACGCACACGCACACGCACTCTAGCCACTAGCCACTTATCCTTTAGCAGTCTCAGGGGCCTGGAGCCAATCTCAGCTGACACTGAATTTCAGTCTCCAATCAACCTAACTCTGATCTCCATGTCTTTGGGTTTGTGGAGGAAGTTTTGATCACTGCAACACCATGCTGCCCCAAACTATTAGAATAATTTAATACTGAGTGTATTCGAAGAACGACTCATCTCCACTGATTGAACATGTTATTGATCATGTCTGGACTCACCGAGCCTTCCTGCAGTTCCTCACAGCTGGGATCAGTCTCAGTCGACCCTGGTCTGATGTGTTGAACTTCTCGAGGTCCAACTCATCCAGAACCTCCTCTGACATCTGCAGCATGTAGGCCAGAGCTGAGCAGTGGATCTCAGAGAGTTTCTCCTTTGATCTGTTCTCTGACATCAGGAACTGTTTCATCTGCTGATGAACTGAGAGGTCGTTCATCTCAGTCAGACAGTGGAAGAAGTTGATGCTTCTGTCAGGAGAAATGTCATCACTCTCATCTCCTTCAGGTTGTTGATGACTCTCTGGATGATCTCTGGATTGTTCTCTGTCCGACCCAGCAGGCCTCCTAAGACTCTCTGGATGATCTCTGGATTGTTCTCTGTCCGACCCAGCAGGCCTCCTAAGACTCTCTGGTTGGACTCCAGACTGAGGCCGTGAAGGAAGCGAACAAACAGGTCCAGATGACCGTTTTGTACTGGTGAGGGATTTCTCCATAGTTCTCTTCAGGAGGTCATCCAGGGAGAAGGTACTGTCTGTGTCCCCATATATTCCCAAGAAGTTCTTTGAGTTCTTCTTGTGTCCTCTTGGTGTAACAGTGGAACATGTAGACTGCAGCCAGAAACTCCTGAACGCTCAGATGAACAAAGCAGTAGACTGATTTCTGGAAGATCACACACTCTCTTCTGAAGATCTCAGTACAAACTCCTGAGTACACCGAGGCCTCTGTGACATTAAGACCACACTGCTCCAGGTCTTCTTGGTAGAACATGATGTTTCCTTCCTCCAGATGTTTAAGTGCCAGCCTCCCCAGCTTCAGGAGAACGTCCCTGTCAGCCTCCGTCAGCTGCTGTGGACTCGTCTCATGTCCCTCACCGTACTTGTTGTTCTTCCTCTTTGTCTGAACCAGCAGGAAGTGTGAGTACAGGTCAGTCAGGGTCTTGGGCAGCTCTCCTCTCTGGTCTGTGGTCAACATGTGCTCCAGAACTGTAGCACTGATCCAGCAGAAGACTGGGATTTGACACATGATGTGGAGGCTCCTGGACGTCTTGATGTGTGAGATGATTCTGCTGCACAGCTCTTCATCACTGAATCTCCTCCTGAAGTACTCCTCCTTCTGGGCGTCAGTGAAGCCTCGTACTTCTGTGACCCTGTCAACACATGCAGGAGGGATCTGATTGGCCGCCGCAGGTCTGGAGGTTATCCAGACGAGAGCCGAGGGAAGCAGATTCCCCCGGATGAGGTTTGTCAGCAGCACGTTGACTGATGACCTCTGTGTGACCTCAGACACAAGCTCCCTGTGGTTGAAGTCCAGAGAAGGTCTGCTTTCATCCAGGCCGTCAAAGATGAACAAAGGTTTACAGACAGCGAGCGTCTCTGCCGTGAGCTTCTGTAACGCTGGATGGAAAACATGGAGCAGCGTGAGAAGACTGTGCTGCTGGTCCTTCACCAGGTTCAGCTCCCTGAACGAAAGCACAGCCAGCAGACCCACATCCTGGTTCTCTAAACCCTCTGCCCAGTCCAGAGTGAACTTCTGCACCGAGAAGGTTTTTCCAACTCCAGCGACTCCGTTGGTCAGGACGACTCTGATGCTGCTCTGCTGGTCAGTGGAGGCTTTAAAGATGTCGTGGACCTTGATGGGAGTGTCGTGGAGGATCTTCTTCTTGGAAGCCGTCTCAAGCTGCCTCACCTCATGTTGAGTATTAACCTCTTCACTCTGTCCCTCTGTGATGTGGAGCTCAGTGTAGATCCTGTTGAGGAGGGTTCTACTTCCTGTTTCATCACTTCCTTCAGTCACATGTTCACATCTCCTCCTCACACTGAGCTTATGTTCATCTGAAACCTCCTGCAGACCACGATCTGCTGAAAGACAAGAAACAATGTGAGAGACAGAGAATCTGAGAATCTGCTGATTGTTTTCATCAGATACAGAAAAACTACAGAAAATAAAAGCTTTTTAACTTTGTGCTTTTCTAACGATGTTAAATGTTGATGCTGTTTGAAGGAACAAAATAAAACCACATGTGCTGTTGTCAGAAGTGAAGACATCAGCAGACACATGTACAGTGCTGCTCTGACCGGCTGTCTGACCTCCAGCTCCTGTTCTGGATCTTTGTCCACACTGGGGACAGGAGGAGTCTCCTGAAGAACCAGACTGGTCCCAGTATGAGGTGATGCACTGTCTGCAGAACCAGTGTCCACAGCTGGTGGAGACTGGATCCTTCAGGACGTCCTGACACGAAGCACAGCAGGACGACTGCTCCTCCTCAGAAACATGACTCCTCTTCCTCTCCCTGTGAAGACATGTCCTGATAACTCACATGTCACAGTCACAGGTTGTCATTACTTCTGTCAAGGAGGTTTTGTTTTCACCCAGTATGTTTGTGTGTTGGTTGGTTCGTTAGTGGGATTATAAAAAACACTAACAGATTACCAGTAAACTTGGTGGAAGGTTGTGGTCTGTGAACCAGATCGGTCTCTTTCACAGACATGTTCAGAGGACTGATGTTTACCAGTGTGTGGAATTTGGTGCAGATCCAAATCAAAATGAGTCTCTAGTGGATTTCAAAGTGGTTTCATAAGGAGCGTGTTGGTTCTTGGTGGAGGTCTGAGCTCTTTGAGTGATTCTGAGAGATTAGTCACCAACTTCAATGAAGCTGTGTCCTAATGCAGGGGCCACACTAGAGGAAACTAGATCCTCTTCAGAGCAGGTCACAGTAGAAACAGTCTCTTACTCTGTGTGTGAGGGTCCAGGTTCATTACTGAAGTTGGAGGAGATCCCATGGACCAGTCACTCTTCAGAGACACACAGCTGGACCCTGGAGACTCTGCTCTCAGTCTGTGGTCCTGACCTCTGCAAACACAAACATGTTTTTATTCAGAACACATCATTCACTGGTTCATTCTCTGAGGATTCAGTTTGGAGGTTCACATGTTTGTAGCAGGTCTCTTACTTTGTGTGTGAGGGTCCAGGTTCATTACTGAAGTCTAGAGGATAGTCTTTGGACCATGTCACTCTTCAGAGACACACAGCTGAACCCTGGAGACTCTGCTCTGTCCTCCACTTCCTCCTCAAAACCACTCATCTTCAGTCTGAGAGGGAAAATACTGTGAGTTCGCAGGTACCAGGACAAACAAGTCATATAATTATTAAATGTCATATTAATTATTTATGTAATATCTGTTAAAGGCTTAATGCACGAACATAAATATTCCGAGAGAAATGCAGTTATGCAACTTTATATATTCAATACACAATATTCACATTCATATCAATTCATATTTACAGTATCTGTTCAATATTTATTTTCTTAGCCAAACAATATGTTCTGCAGAGTTCTGCTATTGCACAGCGTTCATTTCGTTGACGAAACCTATGACGAAAACTATTCGCCCATGACTAAGACGAGATGAAGACGTAACGGAAACGGATCTTTGAAAATAAAAACTACTTAAATTTCGTTGACGAGACGAGAGAAGACGAACATTTTGGTGGTTGACTAAGTCACAACATTTTTTTGAAACATAATAGTATCAGGCCGTCATTAAGTACCAGGATCAGGCGTCTGTGTGTGTGTGTGTGTGTGTGCGTTATCCTTCCAGATAACGCACCAGACTGCTCAGAGATCAGCGCCGCAGCTTCTTGATCAGAGCAGAAACTGCAGTTGGTTTCTACCAAGCTGCAGTTTCTGTGTCCGCCTCCAGTCTGACCTGCTCTCAATTTTATTTTTTCACATTTCGCCAACCAAAATATACTAGGCTGCAGCTTTATGTTTTTATTTATTTCAAAATAGGTTACTTCTTATTTCATACATTTCCCACAAATACAGGGAGAACTCAAATAGCCCTACATAGCTCTGTGTTTAATTTATTGCAAAGTATGCCGACTATGTTTTCCTTTGTTGTAACAGGTAAAAATAGCAATAAAATGTCAGCAGTTTTCTTTATTTTCGATCTATAATTCCATAAATGCAACAAACTATAGTTTAGTATAGTATAACTTCATTTAAAATTTTATTAGCTTTGCTATCAAATATGTTTTGCGGCTCCAGACAAATTTTATTTGGGGAAAGAGGGGACAAACTGGCTCTTTTGATAATGAAGGTTGCCGACCCCTGCTATAGAGCTATGCTAGGAGGGATATCTAATGGACAACCTAAGTACTGCAAGCTAGACTCGTATGCAGTTGTAGACACAACACAGGGGGTCCCTGGGTTTGAGGAGGGAAGAAAAGGAAGGAGTTTAATGTGGCTGTTAAATGTGACTAAAAGTAGACTAAAACTAAAAAGGATAAAAATAATTAAATGTGACTAAAACTAATATGCATTTTCGTTTAAAGACTAAGACTAAATCAAAAATAGCTGCCAAAATTAACACTGCTACTGCTTTTACAAAGGCTTTGACATAAATATGTCCTGTGTGCTCAAATAAATACCAGTACTGTACAGTATGAAGCTGTGCAGCAAGTATTTCACAATATATAATATAATAACACCTTTTTATTTACAAATCAACGGCTTCGGTCAACAGAAACGCTGAAGTGCTTTTATTTTGAAGCTGACATAGGAAGTAATGCAACCAGTAATGTTTGTGACATAAGTCCATAAACATTCAAACTCAGGTGAAAGATAATTTTCTATATTTATTCTGCTGTGAACCACAATGTTTCATAAAAGTATTTACAACACTTCCAGAACCCCTTTCAAAGTAAGATGTACTATTGTACAAGTACAATACTAAAGTGCCCTTATGTAATACTGGTTTATGTCATTTGTAAATTCCCCAATAAACATGCAAAGCCATAAACATCAGTCAGCAGCTTTAAGCAGCACTCTGTATCTCCACCCAGTTCTATGGCTTTGTGCCCAAATGAAGGTCAAACACAAGCTCTTCAACTTCATTTTAACTTTACAACTCCCACAAAATCATTATAAAGTAAAAAAACTACATAAGTAGTGCTGTTATATAGTATAGCTGTTTTAGATATATGTGTCTCACTCTTCAGCCAGTGAGTCCAGAGCTTTACTCGGATCCACAGTGAAGACTCTGGACTGGTTGGTGACCACTGCTGTAACGTATGATTCTGAAAACACGTTCTGTTAGTAAACACTTGATGAACAGATGTGATGAAGATCAAACGTGATACAGTGAGTTAACTAGTGTTAATTAGTCCTTTGAAGGCTCTTTGATCCAGAGCTGCTGTTCACATCTGTCTCTGGGATCCGATCACATGACGTCTGTCACCAGGTGTGAACTGACAAACTTAGAGTCATGTGATCAGCAGACAGATGTTAACAGCAGGTGTGAGAGTGAGACAGTGAAACTTTCAGAAAGTTGTGTTCACACTCACCTGCTCACTTTCCTTCCTTCTGCTCATCCAGGTGAAAATGCTCCTTCTCCCTGTGGAACCAGTTCACTCTTGAAAACACCCAGTTCAAAGTTCAGTTCATACACATGACAATGAACTGGTTCATGTTCAGAGTTCATTTTTTATTGGGATGGTATTTAGTTAATAATTGATGAAGTCGGATCATAGATCCAGATCTTCACTTTAACACTGAGTCCTGACTTTGAGCGTCTCCTGCTACTGAGCCGTAAAATATTGACTGGTCATTTTTCATGATGTTTAAATGCAGCCTCATAAACTGTGGAATCAAACCAACACTCAGTGACTTCATGTGCTGATCAGGTCTTGATAACTAGTGAGGAGTGTTTGTTAGTTCCAGTGAGAGCCAAGTGGAGGAGGACACAGAAACTCCAGCTCGGTACAAACCAGCTGATCACTGAGCAGCTGTGGACGAGAGAGAAACTGAGAGGCGGCTTCAAGTGAACGGACTCTGCTGCTCTTATCTTATCTCAAGGTGTGAGTCACTGTGAGTGAGAGGGGGAGGGGCCTCACACACACACACACACACCCACACAAACACACCCTACCCTGATGTGTTTAATCCTTTAACAGGTACAATGGAATACAATGAACATTAGGGCTCTTTTTTTTTATTGTTATAACATTTAGTCCCCGTTCCCAACCCTGATCCCACATACTATAGATTTAGCAAATATAAAAAAAATGAGAAAAAACGTTTAGATTAGTAAAGTAATATATAATAATAAATAACCAACCCTTCCTTCCTAGCATAGTGATGAAGTAAATGATAAATCAGAAGAGCAGGTAAGCCGATCAGCCCTAAATCAGTTGAAATGTATTGACAGTGTGCATCAATGGTGAGTGCTTAATTTGTCCTGCAGTGTCTTTAATTTAACTATGTATGTAATCATATGACCACAGACCATAGGGCCAGGTGATCCCTTCAAGTTGTATAAAATGTTCCTCTAGATTTAAGAACATCATGAGGTCTTTAAGCTGTAGAGACGCTTTGGGTTCAAATGGTGACTTCCACTCCAGCAATCTTCTTCTACGTGCTGTTCTTTGCATCCCTCCTCATTGTTTGATGTGCTGGTAAAACTCGCCTGGTCACACGGTGTCAGTGCCGTGTTTAAAGCCTCAACAAGGTGTTTGAAAATAGATGTGCAGCAACCATGTATATGAGGGCAAGACCAAAACCTGTGTCATATTAGCTGGTGACACCTTTTACATGCATCGGTGACACTGGGATTTTTTTGGAGAGAATATGAGCTTTTACCAGAGAAGTTCATTTGAAATGGTCGGTATCAATATATAGAGCTTTTCTAGTCTTGATGACCCCTGAGAGCAATTCACAGTACAGTCTTGAGATGTTCGAATGTGTGTAGACGTCAAGCAAAGTCATTTCAGATTATTAATTGTATATGAGCAGACGTACCATTGGAACAGAACCCTTCATTATTGGGCTTCTCATCCAATATGAACTCCGACACAAATACTGTTAGATTCTGTGTGATTCACACTTTTAACATATTGTGTCTAATAAAACATCATAAAAAACACTTAAATCATAGAAGTTCCTGCTCCAAACAATCGTCTGCTGTCATCCAGTGATGCCTTTTCTGTTTGTCCGCCTGATCTGATTCAGACTTTTTATAAATAAAAACCTGTGTTAGAGATATCTTACGTGATGAATGATTAATGGAGTAGTATCAGTTTCTGAGATGACGTGTACACTGTGTGTGGCTCACTTCCACTCAACCTTTAGATACTGGACATCAACACTATACAGAGAATTCCTGACACTTTTCTTTACCGTCGTACATATGTGCAGCCCATGTGTGGTGACACATATCTGGAACATATGTGGCCTACATGCAGAGAGGATGACTAATAATTCATAAGTTGTTGCTAAGAAGCTTGGAGAGTTCGGGGGGGGTGGGGTGGGTGGGGGGGGTTGAATCCCTGCTGTGAGCTGGCGGCCCCAGGACGTCTGATATCACACACATGTAATATGTGCCAGTGTAGAGGGGGGGGCTGCTGCAGGGCTGCTCCACATACTCAAACTCTGTGTGTTTGTGTCTATGTGTGTGTGTGTGTGTGTGTGTGTGTGTGTGTGTGTGTGTGTGTGTGTGTGTGTGTTTAGGTCTGAGATTGAACCAGAAAACTGATTTACAACATGTTTGACTTCCATTAACACACATTATGTTAAAGAAACATACCAACATTTTAAAGAATCTCTGTCTTACTGAGGTTTGATGATAAAACCAGAGAGTGTAAATGAAGATGGACGACACATCTCGATACGAACACTGCCATCTTGTGGTACAACTTCATTTGGAGTCTGCGCAGATGTGATGGTGGAATGGAGCTTTGGTATGGAGGTCCCGTTCATCTGTGCTCTCTGCGAAATCGTGAGTCAGTCGCAGCTGTCAATCATGATGTCTTAGCCTATTAAAATGACAGCATGTCAGTGTGGACGGAGACTATATTTCCTCTCTTTTATCTCTGTGTTTGGTCTCCACAACCTCCTTATGGACAAATATGGGGAAAACCTGTAATTTTTTCTCGAGCTTTTCATGGTATAAAACAGATGTAGAGTTCCATTGCCTTTGTTCAGTTGGTGGCTCCAGTTTGTAAATTCATCATTTTTGAATCTTCACTTCATTCACCAACAAAACAAGCTCTTAATGTCAGTCTCAGCTCAGTCACCTGATGTCATTAACGACTCTTTCCCCTCTCGTTATGTTTCACTTTACGTCGCCGCCTGAGCCGTGTTTCAAACCCATGATGAATGATTCCGTGTTGATTTGTAGAACAGATCCAGTTCATCATGTTTCCACCTGACCGAGGATTAAACGTCTCTGATTGGCTGCGTTTGTCTGAAGTCGACCTCGGTGACAGAGGAGGTGGAAACATGACACACTGGTTCTTCTCCCACTCTCTCATTTAGATCCTCTCATGAGAATCAATTTCCAACAAAAGAATGGAGACAGAAAACTCAGGGAATAATTCACTAACAGAAGCTCGGTGCTATATTTAGTCCTGGAGCCATTGATTAAAAATGGAGAAGTGCCACTCAGTGGAGCAGAGCACAATATATGAGGAAGAGACAGAAGCGTGGAGGACGGAGGGGGGATACAGATTAATTGATGAATTTGGTTTGGTGAACTGTGCCACTCATTGTCTGAGCTACAATGAAATGTGCCTCCGACACAAATGGAATCTATTTTCCCGTCTGTTCTTTATTATCACACTGATGGTTTTTCATTTCTTATCCCGTCCCAGCGTAATTCAATTTCTGTCGGAGAAAAAGCGAGTCGGGTTCTACAGAGAAACGTCGGGATAAACAACGTGACATCAATTATTCATCAGGTCACAGAGGCCAAATTCAACCTGGTTACACTTTATTATTCAGAACCTGGTTTTCAACTGACTGAAGTTTGACACGTTTCAACTTATGGATCATCGATACCTCTGATCATCAATATGTGGAGTCCCAGCAGACGTCAGTCGAGAGGCGGAGCTAACCCTGGACACGTGAACTTTAACCCACATTATGTAAACACGGGTTGGATCACAGCACATGTAAACGCTGCGTGTTAACCCGAAGAAAAAGCGCGACCTTTAACCTTTCACACACACTTGTCAGGGCGGGACGAGTGTGTGATGCCGTGATCGATCTCACTTCAGTTTGACTCTGTGGTTTATGTGGTCTATGAGCAGAGGGTCTTCATGGGCTGCATGGACAGTTTGAGGATCTGTGTGACACGGCAGGTTTTTCTGGTTTGGTGTGAAACACATTTAAAACACAAACAGCTGTTGACTCGTGCTCGTCTCACCTTCTCTCACCGGTTTCATCGTGGAACAGTGACCGAGATCAAAGACAGTGAGATTATTCTTTTGATCTAAATCTTTTCATACACTTTCATCTCTTTGGAATCTGAACAGTTTGCAGATGAACAGAAAATTAATCTTTGTCAATTAATATGTATTTACAGTTCTGGACAAATGTTGCTGTGTGTGAAACGTTTTTTCAGTTCTCTTTCATGATGAAGATGTCTCGTGTGTGTGTGTGTGTGTGTGTGTGTGTATGTGTGTTTGTGTGCGTGTGTGTGTGTGTGTGTGAAACTGCTTACCTGGAGGAAATTGTGGAGTTGAGGAGCCCACTGTGACCTCATCTCCTCACCGTGTCACCTGCTGACGTGCACAGCACAGTGGGATTGGATTGTGTGAGTGTGTTGTGTGTTTAGTGTATCTAGTTGTGATTTCCTGGATGTTATGGGCTGATTTTGATGATAACAGCTCTTCTTTGTCAGCGTTCTACACAAAACCTCCTCTAAGCATTTCTGCCCCTTTGGTACCAAAGCAAGCTCCTTCATAAGCACACGCACACACGCACACACACACACACACACACACACACACACACACACACACACACACACACACACACACACACACACACACACACACACACACATACGCACTCTCTCTCTCTTCATTAGTTTCTGTTCTCTGTGTTTTAATCTCCTGTAATGAAACCAGATTAAAAACTAATTTATTGCAGCTCGTTTAAATAAACTTGTTGTAAAATTATTTTCAGGGGAAACAAACTTCTCTATTAAAATCAGTGGAATTAAAACACAACCAGGTTTATATTCAGTGATGGAGACATAACTTTATTTTTAATTTTCTCTGTGTTAGATCACATCTTAATAAGAAACCTCATATTCTCCACTGTTTATTAATCTAATATATTCAGATGTCTTCATGAATTTGTCTTGATGATGTTTCCTCTGTGATATTAGATGAAAAGTTTTTCTACATCCTGTTTTCTCATGTTTTTCTTGCTGTGTGTGTTTATGTGAGTGTGTCTGTGTGTGTTGCAGTTGCGTCTTGCTGAGCCTCTAACACACTTATTGATTAATGTTACTGAGGAGCGGTGGCTAAGTGGAAGTAAACTGATAGAAGCTGTTCTGTGGAGGACACATCTCTGTCTGGACTTTTACAAATGTCTCCTCCTTGTGAAATAATCAGCAGAAGATTCGATGCTGGTGGTGAGAAAATGTTTACTTCCTGCTTTGACTCCATGTTTTTACTGTTTCTCATATTTCTCCAAAACTCTGAAACAAACCAGTGTTTAATAAATTAAATAAATAACTGTGTATCTTCTTAACAGTTTTTCATCGTGATTAAAACATTTAGACTTTTAAAACAACAGCTGCCGATGATGATGATGATGATGATGATGATGATGATGATGATGATGATGATGATGATGAGATGATGATGATGATGATGATGATGATGATGATGATGATGATGATGATGATGATGATGGACAAACATGTCTCTTACTCAAACCACTTCATTACTCACAGAATCACCTCTGACTCAACATGTATAAAAATAAACAATTTGTGAACAGAAGAAACAAACACATTAAGATGTTTATCGGACGAATGAAGCTTCAGTCGTTTTTTATTGCTCATATTTATTTCATATACAATACACAGGGAGGGACGGGGGAATTACACACCTCATTTATTTAGGAGTTATTCCTCGCTGCTGTTTGTTTGTTTGTTTGTTGTTCACGCTCTCTCTCAGCCTCAGGCAGCATCACATGTGTCAAACAGCAAGACGTGACCTGTTGTATTTATAGTTCAATCTGAGGATGGAACACAAACACACACACACACACACACACACACACACACACACACACACACACACTTCTTTCTATGATAATCTAATATCCAGATGTCTGTCAACTAAAATCTTTTAAACTCTATCAGAGTTAAAAACCACGAAGTTCTAAAATGTGTATCATAAAATGTGACTACAAACGGGATAAAAAGTCACTGTTGAGGACCAAGTTAAAAAATCACCTTTACGTTTATTAAAGCTACAGATTTCTGCAGCTTTGACAAATTATTTTCAACATTTAGAACACAGGTCAGAATGATTTTAATCAGAAGATAACGTTTATTTTAACCAAACTGGGTTTGAGACGATGATTCACTGATTTAATTCTCCAGAGAAAATTTTTTGATGATTTGATGAAATGAGATTAATGAACTCCTCAGTTTTCAGCCGGTGGATAAACAGGTGTGATGATGATGATGTGTCAGCAGCAGCAGATCAGGTTTCCTCATATTTTTAACTCCATTCTTTTCCCTGCACCAAACATGTCGACCGATTGTGTCCATCAAGCCGCAGGAACAAGTCACTCAGAGGAAACAGATCCTGTCAGACGAGCGGCTGACAGGTTATTTCCCAGTGAGCTGCGGAGGAAATGATGAAAACACACAACAAATACAAACGTCATATTTCATCTTGAGCAGCAGAACGAGACGGAAAGACAGACGGCAGTTTGAGACGAGTCGGCCCCTCGTGCTCTCGGTACTAGATTTAAAATCTGACAGGAAAAACAAAAAAGCTTGTGATTAAATACACAAATAAAGAGGAACAAAAATAAAATAAGTGAGAGACAAATGGAGGAGGCGGCTGAGGTCACTCTGTCACGTCAGAATAAAAAAACCTTGTCAATATAACACTTTCAACAATAACCTGCAGATACACACTTCAACAACACACTTCAACAGAAACCCTACAGGCTGCACTACAAATTCTATACAAACCCTTACACAGCTTTAATTCCTATACAAACACTTATATACTGTTTGTTTATTTACTCTTCAGTCATGATGTGGGTAAAGAGCCTGTTTTCTCAGCAGAGCAGATAATGTGACTTATCGACCGTGAGACGAGAGGCTGAGGCTGATTTAGAGGTTGTCATAGGGACGTTTCTGCTCGCCGTCATGGACAAGAAACCAAGGAACCGTGAAGGTCGTTGTCTAATGAGGACGACCACACACACACACACACACACACACACACACACACACACACACACACACACACACACAGGACCGATTTCATGACAAAGCCATGTAATAAATCAAGGCTCTTATTGTGTGTGATGCTCTCTGGGGGTTTGATTAACCTTTATTTATTTGTTTGGTCCCTGCAGGTCATCAGATGGTTGATCATGAGCAGATTCTAATCTGACCCGAGATATTTCATCTTAATTTCTGGAGGAGGCGGAGACGTCTTCCATCTTTATTTAGAGTTGGCTTCAGAACAGACAGGTTCCCGGTGTCTGTATCTTCGTTACATTCTGGGTCAGTTGTCTTTTTGATCAGTTGATCCTCAGTTGGGTCCGAAGTCGTCTTTAACTTTAACATCATGGCTGCAGCCTGGAGCTCGGCTGTTGTTTGGTGAACACGAGCTTGTTATGGAATAATCTGATCAAACTGGATTTGATCTCAATGCTGTGACCATTTCATTTGAGGTTACCACGGAGACCTTCAGGGATTCCTCCAATGAAAAACTTTTTCATGTAAGAATAAGAATCAGTGAGTTTTGGAAACTGTTCGCTTGAGTAAATTTACAGAACACATCGGTGATGACAGGGACATTTTGTTTCTCATTGAAGTCGCAGCCGGAATCTCTCTGAGGTTTGATGTCATTAATTCTGCTTGAATTGCTGAAGTACACGATCCTGAACTGGAATCTGTGGCCCCTCCTTTTGTCCCCAGATCCCAGTGAGTATTTGCAAGAAAAAACATCAGCATTCTTATCTGTAGTGACCTTAAAGTCGAAAGCAACCATGAAACTGTCCCACAGCCCGAAGTAGCTGAAGTTACAGAGCTGCACCAAGTGACCTGCTACAGTGTTAGAACAAAAGTTTAGCAAAGTCAGCGTAGTCGAGGACTGAGGCGCTGACTAATCGCTCCTTCAAGGACGGGAAACCCGGCTGCATTCATCATTCGACTTTGCCACAATGGAGAACCTGGCCGTATGTTCTCTGCCGTGTGGAAGCAGACGTTTGAGGAACAATAGAACTTCATAGAGTTTGACCTTAACATCTCAGGAACCCTTTGGTTTGAGGGATTCCATGTTGTAGCCTCTTTCTATAGCCGGGACCTGGAGGCTTCAGTGGAAGGAACTCAAAGACGTCAGGACCAAACTGAACAGTAAACTTTTAGTAAACTGTGTGTAAACGTGTCTTTTAAATCAATGCTCTTGTTGTTGAACTTCCTGTCTTTCCTTACTTCCTGTCTTGTCATGCTTTCCCTCCAGTTTCTCTTGAGAACCAATCAGTTCTCAGTATTTAAACTGTGGTGTCGTCACTTCCTGTAATGTTTGTGCTTCTTTACCTGAGTTCTCACCTGACTTTGGACAGGTGGACGGTTTTACCTGGAGTTTGAACATCTTCCTGTTTCATCTTTGTACGACTGAACTGAACCAGCTGATAAGATACAATCTGGAGATACATGATCCACAGACAGACAGACAGACATTTTGTGGAATTAGATTAAAAAAAACATACAACTGGCTGTTTTTTTTGTTGTTGCCAAAAATAGTTCCATGATTTAACTTCCTCTAAAAATACAAATTGTTATGTATCCTAAAATATCTGTTCCTATAAAACGTTTGTAATCGATTGCTTTATCTTGTGTAATTAACTTTTTTCGCATTATGTATAAAATATAGTTATATAAAGAGCCATGTTGACCTGAGGCAGGACTCAAACAGCCTCCTCCTGCTTTGTTATATTCTGAAACCATGGGCCGAGCTGCAGAGACAATGGGCGGGATCACTGCCTCTCGTCTCCGGGCTCATGAACTCACCCGGTATCGATCTCTGAGAGACACAAACTCAAACCTTTTCCGTTCCGTGCGGTAACGGTGCAAAGCTAAATGTCAGAGAAATGTCAAAGCCTTCTGGGCTCAGATTAAACGTGAGGCTCAGGGGTCAGACGGGAGTCAGCGGCTCGTCGTTCATCCAGTCGACGTCTTCCTGCCGACGCAAAAAAGGCCAACGTGCAGATACTTAGCAGATCCCCCCCCGAGGCCAAAAACTCATTACAGCTCATTTTGTGTCATAGAGGCAAAAAAAAATAGATAAAAGACAGAAGAGGAATGAAAAATCCTGGATTGTTTTTTTTCAGCTGACGACAACATTTAAAAGAAAATTAACCAAAATTATGTTTGCTTGTTTGATTCTATTAATTAAACTTGGAACATGAATCATTCATAAGAGACTTTAAATCAGAGCTCATGATTTTAATTGTCTAAATTTATTCAGAGTTTTTATTCAGGATTAAAAAGGGAACAAATCTCTCACTTGCATTTGACGGCTGTGAAGCCGAGCAGAGACTTTGACGGACGATCGTGTCGACACTTTCACAGCTGAGATTAAATATGGAGGCAGCAGCGCAGCTTTGTCATCACAGAGGATTGTGCCGAGCGACGCACAATCGTGAGGATGGATTTGATTAAGATGAACCTCAGAGACGAACTGGAGGGAGGAGACACTTCTCAACTTTGAACAATCACCATTTTAAAACACCTCCGGTAACAATTATTTTTTCTCCTGTAGAAAAGCAAGAACGACCATGAAATTAACAGTTGGTCAGAGCTGCACAGGGACTCGTGTTCAGTTTGATACCTCAGACCAACGCACGTTAATTCACATTCCATCAGACTGGATATATATATATATATATATATATATATAATTCTGTTATTTCTCTCTATATGTGGAAGCCTTGATACGTGACTATTCTCTAACTTTCAGGGCAAATATTAAGATATGAAAACCCCCAAAAAACACTGCTTGTGTCTTTTTCTGATTTACATCTGCTTTTTAAAATCTCCTCTCTCTTAAGCCAAATTCAGATGAGACCACTTTCAAGGTCGTCGCATAACAGACGACTTTCTGTCTTCTGAGTTCATACAACATGAGTGACGTACAACAGAGGGTCAGTCATGTTGTATCATGTGTATCGATCTGATCCATGTTTGACTGGCATCTCCGGTTCTCTCTGATTGGCTGTAATTGTTGGTGATTGGTCTTCCAATGATTAGCCACTGATGCTAGCGCCACCTTCAGGGCAATTTGAGCACAACAATGATTATAATCGAATGGTCAGATTGTTATAGAACAGGTTCGTGCTCCTCGCAGGACGAACCCTCTCAATGTGGACACCAGACTCAGATTCACTGCAGTTGAACCTTGATAAACTCTGTTGGTAATGAATAGAATCAGTGATTGTTTTGATATAATGAAGAATAATTGTTGAGAGGTTCAGCTCAGGAGCTTGTTCCTCACAAGTATAACAACACAACTGTGTGTGTGACTGTGTGTGCGTGTGTGAATCTGACTCATTTCGTACCAGTGGGTTGTACTTTAACCTTTGACCTTGGGGTGGTTAGTGGAAATGGAGGATATAAATCACTCACTGTGGTGCGACCGGGGGCAGAGCGGTTTATCTGAGTGGGACGTCACCTGATTCTGACGATTCAGTTTCATACTTAGAATAAGGCGTTAAACAAATGAAGGTGAAAAATATATAACTACATATAAATATATACAAAATGCTTTCATTGCCAAAATGTATTTAACGTTTATTTAGATTTGTTTTACACTTGGTCCATGTCCCATATGCGAACATGGTGGAGGTGGGTTTTATGACCAATACTGCAGCCGAGCACTAGGGGGCGGTTAATATTTTTTTTATTGAGCTGTCTTGTCGTCCATCTTTATTCACAGAGTGTGGTTACATCTCAATTAATCTATTCACTCCTCCAACAGAGATCAGAAGATTATAGCGTCATTGAAGTGATTTTAATGTAAATCTAAATTTATGTGTGATTTAGCTGCTGTTGTTCATCTTTCCTGTTCATAAATTCCATATATTCCTATATAAGTTGATATGTTATAGATCAACACCTTTAAAGATCATCACTTGTTAATTCTTTATTAGCCTTTACCCACTTGACTTATGGCCCATTCTGCTTTTATAAATCATCTGCTTGGACAAATTTAACGATACGTGTTAGTGTTTGCCAAAAGACGCTGCTGCTATAAAAACCAGGGCGGTTGACAACAGATATTTTACTACACTATGAAAGACCAAATGTGCAGGTAACAGAAAGCGGTTAAAATGTAAAGAGATGTTTTATTTCTCTTTAGAGGCTCGTTCGAGGCCAGAGTTTCCTCATCTGTGCAGCTTCTAAACTGACGAGGCAATAAAATAAAACCATGTTTTCCTGAAACGGGTTTGAAAGAAAAGGAGATTTTTTTATTTTATAACCAGATAATCACATGTCCATTCTTGCATTGTTTTTAGAAGTGATCTTAATGCAGTGTTGCATTAAGATCCAGCCCATACACACGTTTGACCAATCAGGAGTGAACCTCAGCTGTCAATCATGACGTCTCAGTCTGTTTTTATATCATCAAATAAAACCAAACTTATCAGAAACATGAACATTTGAACGAGGAAGCAGATGTTTACAACCTACAATGCAACCAGCCCCCAGGGGGCGATCAGGCTGTGGTGTCATCCATCATTACTCACAGTCATTTAACCGTCCATTGATTTTGCTGCTGTCACAAGTTCTTAGCTTCTCGCTCGCTTTGTTGCACACTGTGATTGACAGGCGGTAATGACTCTGACACGGCTGCTAAAAACTTTATGGATTTGTTTACAGTCCACTAATGCAGCGGCACATTGGGGTTGATTGTCCCTGTTTGTGACGTTTACTCAGAGAAACATGATGAAATCGAGCTCTGGCTGTGAGACACCACGGGGGAGGAGATTTTCTGGAAGAAGGTGATGAGATGTGGTTCTGACGACCTCAGCAGATCCTTCTTCTCTCCTCTGCATCGTTCTTCTATCTACTTGTTCTTCTTCTTTCTTCATCTTCTCCTTCCTCCTCTTTTTCTTTTCCCGTTGGCATCCCTGAGGTTTTTAGTGTGTAATTAACTGTTGGTCCGTTTTCCATTGGAGGTCGAGCCCGTCACACAATCACGTCTGCAGCAATAAATCTCTTTTCTTTCTGTAAACTGGTGACGTCCTGTCGGAGCTCACGTCCCTGACATTTGGTCTCAGAGGGAGGAGGGGCAGAGTTCGTATCAGTCCGATAAACCAGCGCATGAAACTGAACTTTCACTGACCTTTCAGACGTCTATCACTCTGCAGCGGTCAGGTTAATGACCTGTCAGGATGACTGATCCCTGAGAGCGCTGTACTGTGACGGACACACACACACACACACACACACACACACACACACACACAGGTCAAACTACACATGGAAAATGTCTTCATGATATCACGTACATGGTAGTTTGACATTTTGTCCAGCGCCTTTTTGTTTTTTATAAACAAGAAGTAAAAACATATTTAGAGGAGAAGGGGGTGGAGCCTGACTTAGAGCTTAAGGACACTGAGCGTCCACCTACGACCTGCACCCATTGAATGATACTCGCTGTCAATCACACTGTGGAATCCAACCCCCAGTGGTAACATAAGGTGAAATGAGTTTGGATTTACTTTGGATGTTCACGCTGACCGATCGTTCTGCAGGTTTTGGTCTCATTGAACTTGATGACGTCGGAGTAAATCCACTTGAGAGCGACTTGCAGGTTCAGCCTCAGATGCTTCTGGTGCTTTGACAGAAGGAAACCCCTGAGCTGCAGCAGAGCTTCAGTCGTCCTCACGCCGATATCCAGACATCAAACTAAAGAGCCACAGCAGCTCCTGGGCTGACTCAGCGGCACCATCCTCCCAGGATGAAGACGAGGAGGAGGAGGAGGAGAGAGGGAAAATAGCAGAGGAGAGGAAAGTGCTGTCTTGATTTTGATAAGCAGCCAACGGAGTCGCTGAAGCTTTCATCTGGGACCTTGGCGGGTGGAGTAATGTTGCTGCTGCTGCGTCTCCGTCCGGTTTCTGCTTCACTAAGACAATCAGACAGACGCTAATCCATCTTCATCTGTTACAGCTGCAGCGCTGCGTGCACAACACAGCCTCTGTAGGGAAATACATGCAGTACACACACACACACACGCACACACTCACACACACTTTGCTGAGCCAGTCAAATCACATAAAAAATGTGCATTTGCATTTCGGGATGCAGAGCGACATGTTGTAATATGATGAATTATAATTTAATATAATAAAATAAGCTGTGCAGCCTCATCATCAAACCAGGATCAGATTAAACTGCTGATTTGGCTACAAAAGACTGATTCAGGATGAGACTTTACAGACGTTACACAGATGTAAAACAATATCTTTATATTCTGCTTATCTACTTCAAAACTTCAATCATCTAAAAAAATACTGTCATACTAAAACAGTAAACACAGATGGACGACCCGTCAAACAAGTGATTGTTTTGTTCTCATTTCTTCTTCTTTACATTTTTGGCACATTAGAAAGTTCAGACAAGAGAAACTTGTGTGTCTGTTGTGTGTCTGTTGTGTGTCTTTGGGTTAAAAGCTCTCTGAGGCTCGGCCATTTACCACAGATGCAGCACGTCTGTCAGCTGAAACGCTCTGCATTAAGAAAATACAACCTCTGTCATTATCATCAGGTTATGTACCACAGTCTTTTAAAATAGCAGTAATCAAACCCCTTCTCAAAAAACCCACCCTAGACCCAGAGGTTTTAGCCAATTACAGACCAATATCTAATCTCCCCTTCATGTCTAAAATCTTAGAAAAAGTGGTAGCCAATCAGCTGTGTGAGTTTCTCCAGGAAAATAATATATATGAAGACTTTCAGTCGGGGTTTAGAGCCAATCACAGCACAGAAACAGCCTTGGCAAAAGTCACTAATGACCTTTTAATAGCCTCAGATCAGGGACTTGTGTCTGTCCTCGTTCTGTTAGATCTCAGTGCAGCATTCGACACAATTGACCATCAAATTTTATTACAAAGACTCAAACAGTTAATTAAAATTAATGGAACTGCCCTTAATTGGTTTAAATCTTATTTTTCTGATCGCTCCCAATTCGTGCAAATTAATGATGAGACATCTGTGCGCACCAAAGTTAACCATGGTGTTCCACAGGGCTCTGTGCTCGGCCCAACTTTATTCTCATTATATATGCTTCCACTAGGAAACATTATCAGGACACACTCGGTAAATTTCCACTGCTATGCGGATGACACCCAGTTATACTTGTCAATAAAACCAGAACAAAGTAATCAATTAACTAAACTTCGAGCATGTCTCAAGGACATAAAAACCTGGATGACCCGCAATTTTCTCTTATTAAACTCAGACAAAACAGAGGTTATAATACTTGGCCCCAAACACCTTAGAGATAAATTATCTAATGATATAGCTGCGCTAGACGACATTGCCCTTGCTTCCAACGAAACAGTCAGGAACTTGGGAGTGATCTTCGATCCTGATTTATCATTTAATAGTCATTTAATACAAATTTCTCGGACTGCCTTTTTCCACTTGCGTAATATCTCAAAAATCAGACATGTCCTTTCGCAAAAAGATGCAGAAAAACTAGTCCACGCCTTCGTTACATCGAGACTGGACTATTGTAACTCATTATTATCAGGCTCCAGCAGTAAGTCGTTAAAGACTCTACAGCTTGTCCAAAATGCCGCAGCACGTGTCCTGACAAGAACAAAGAAAAGAGAGCACATTTCTCCAGTATTAGCTTCGCTACACTGGCTTCCAGTTAAATCTAGAGTAGAATTTAAAATTCTCCTCCTCACCTTCAAGGCCCTTAATAATATAGCGCCTTTTTACCTTAAAGAGCTGTTAATACCTTATAAACCAGCTAGAGCACTCCGCTCCCAGAATTCAGGCTTACTTGTCGTCCCTAAAGTCTCTAAAAGTAGAGTAGGAGCCAGAGCTTTTAGCCATCAAGCCCCTCACTTGTGGAATAATCTACCAATTTCAGTTCGGGAGGCAGACACCATCAGTTTGTTTAAGAGTAGGCTCAAAACCTTTCTTTTTGATAAAGCTTATAGTTAGAGTTAATTAGTGAGGCAGAACGTAACTTGCTCTATTTAATGACATATGACACACGGAGCTTCTTTTTCCAGCTTCTCCTTCCTCTTCTCCATCCCTAACCCCCCCCCCTTCCCCGGGGTCCCTTTGCTTTAACACCCGCAGATCCAGGGCCTCTGTGGCCGCACCATGGATTGCTGTTTGTGGATCGCGCATCGGGGGTCGCAGTGGTGGACCCAGTGTGGCGGATTCTGTGTCGTGTCGGCTGATCGTGGTGCTGGTGGCGGACCCTGTGTCGCGTTGGCACTGGGTAAAGGAGGTGGACCAGGGCCACGGCGATGGCTCGTGGTGGGTCCTGGTGGGCGGCGGTGGACGGTGACTGAGGACTGGAGTGGCCTCTGATCTGGATGGTGGATCGTGGTCCTGCTGGTTGCTGACCATGGACTGTAATTGCAGCGGGACTGCATCAATGCCGCTAAAGACTTTAATGATGAATGTTTTCTACACGTGGCATCTATTGCACTTCTGTCCGTCCTGGGAGAGGGATCCCTCACATGTGGCTCTCTCTGAGGTTTCTAGGGGATGTGGGCGAAAGAGTGTGGTGGGTGGCGGAGAGTGGGAGGACTGTTGAGGAGGGGTTAGGAGGCGGGTGGTGAAAATGGATAG
>JBAMIH010000242.1:0-44579 GCA_038501795.1 Pseudopleuronectes americanus
CAACACACACAACACCACACAACAACCAAACACACAACCCACACAACACACAAACAACACCACCAACACAAACACACCAAACACACAAACAACACCAAACACCACAAAACCACCACACCAACAACAACACACCAAACACCAACACACACAAACCACAACAAACAACAACACAAACACACAACCAAACACCACACAACACCAACAACAAACCACACAACACAACCCAACCCACCAAACACACAACCACAACAACCCACCACACCAAACACCAACAAACACACAACACACCAACAAACACCACACAACACAACAACCAACACACCAAACACACAAACCACACACCACAACACAACCACACCAAACACAAACAACACCCACACAACACACCAACACAAACCACACAAAACAACACAACACCACACCAACAAACACAACCACCAACACACCAAACAACAACCACAACCAACAACACCAAACACAAACACAACCACACCCACAACAAACCACCACAAACACACCACAACCAACACACCAAACCACAACACAAACACCACAACACAACACAACAACCACACAAACACCCAACCACAACACAACAACCACACAACAACAACACACAAACCACCAACAACACACCAACACAACAAACCAACACACCACACCACCCAACACAACAACACACAAACACAACCACAAACAACCACACCAAACACCACACACCAACACACAACCAAACACACACCAAACACCACAACACAACACCAACACAAACACACCACAACACCACAAACACACCACACCAAACCACACACCACACACAACACACCACAACCAACACCAACAACAACACAACCACAAACAACACACCACACCACAACACCAACAACACCAAACACCACACACAACACAACACAACCACACAACACACAAAACACCAACACCACACCACAACCACACACCAAACACACAAACCACAACACACAACACCAACACACAAACACACCAAACCACACAACAACCACCACAACACACCACACAACCAAACACCACACACCCAACAACAAACACACAAACCACACCAACACCAAACACACACCAACAAACACAACAACACAACACACCAACACACCACACCACAAACAACACACAACCACCAACACACACCAAACAAACACCACACCACAACAAACACAACACACCAACACAAACCACACAACACCACAACACCAAACACCACACAACACAACCACACCAACCACAACAACCACAACCACCAACACAACAACCAACACCAAACAACACAACAACACCACACCACCACAACAACACCACACCACACAACACACAAACAACCCACACAACACAACACAACAACCACCACAACCAACACACCCAACACAACCCACACAAACACCACACAACACACCAACACACACACACAACACAACCCACCAAACACCACCACACACAACAAACACCACACCAACACCACAACACAACACACACCACAAACAACACCAAACCAAACACCACAACCACAACCAACCACCACAAACCAACACCAACACCACACCACAACACAACCCACACAAAACCACAACACCAACACACCACCAAACACCAACACCACAACACCAAACACCACACCAACACCACAAACACAACAACACACCAACAACACACAACCACACACAACCCACAACACACCCACAACAACACCACAACACCAACAACCAACACAACAACCAACACCACAACACACACCACAACAACCACACCAACCACAACCACACCAACACACCAACCACCAAACACACCACCACAAACCACACAACACCACCACAACCAACACCACCACAACACAACCAAAAACACCCACACACAACACACAACACCACACAACAACACCACACACAACACCAACAACACACAACACCCACAACACACCACACCAACACCAAACACACAACAACCCACACACCACAACAAACCACACAACCAACACAACAACACCACAACCAACAACACACCAACACCACCACAACACAACACCACACAACACACAACACACCAACAACCACACAACCAACAACACCACAACACCAACAACACACCAACCACAACACCAACACACACCACAAACAACAACCACACACACCACACCACAACCACACACCAACACACACAACCACCACAAACACCAACAACCACCAACCACAACACCAAACACACCCACACAACAAACACACCCACCAACACACCCACACAACCACCAACCACAACACAACACCAACACACCACCAACAACCACAAACACACACACCAACACAAAACACCACACCCACCAACAACCACAACACACCAACACCACAACACCCACACACAACCCAACACCACACAACACCACCACCAACACACAACACCACAACCAACACAACCACACCCACAAACACCAACCACCAACACACACCACACCAACACCACACAAACACACCACAACCAAACACACACCAACAACACCAACACAACAAACCACACCACACCAACAAACCACCACAACAACCACAACACCAACCACACAAACACCACACCACAAACCACCAAACCACACCAACACAACCCACACACACCAACCCACAACACAACAAACACCAACCAACACCACACCAACACAACCACCACCCAACACCAACACAACACACCACCACAACCACACAAACCACAACCACAAACCACACACCACCACAACAACCACAACACCACACAACACAAACACCACACAACACACCACCAACAAACCACAACAACCACACACACAACACACAACAACACCAACACAACCCAACAACAACCAACACCACAAACCAACACAACAACACCACCAAAACAACCACAAACCACCAACACACAACCACCAACACAACCACCCACACACAAACACACCAAACACCACACCAACACACCACACAACCAAAACAAACCACAACACCCACAACACAACACCACAACACACAACACAAACACACACCAACACACAACACCAACAAACAACCACCACAACACAACCACCAACAACACAACACCAACAACCACAACACCACAACACCAACCCAAAACACACACAACACCACCCAACAACCAAACACACACCACACAACCACAACACCAACAAAACCACACACACCAAACACCACCACAACACACCAACACCACCACACAACAAACCACAACAACAACCACACCACAACCAACACAAACCACCACAACACCAAACCAACAACCCACACAACCACACAACACAACACCACAACACAACCAACACACAAACACACCAAACACCAACCACACACCACCAACACCAACACACACCCACACCACAAACCACAACCACAACACAACACCACAACCACAAACAACAACAACACAACCACCACACCAAACAAACCACAACCACAACAAACCACCACAACACCAAACACACAAACCACAACACACAACCACACCAACAACCACACCACACACACCACAACCCAACAACAACAACACACAACACCACCAACACCACACAACCACCACACACAACCACCAACCACACACACAAAACACAACACACCAACCACCACAACACACCAACAAACCACACACCCACAACACAAACCAAACACAACCACACACAACCACAAACAACACACACCAACACACCAAACACACCACAACAACAACCACCACACAACACCAACAACAAACAACCACACACCACAACACAACACCACACCAACAACCACAAACCACACAACAACACCAACACACACCAACAACACAACCACACACCACCAAACACACACAACAACACCAACACACAACCACACAACAACACCACCAAACACCAACCAAACAAACACCACACACCACAACCACAACCACAACAAACACACCCAACAACACACCACACCCACACAAACACCACAACCCAACAACACAAACCACACACACCAAACACCAACCACACCACACCAAACACAACCAACACCAACACACAAACCACACACCACAACACAAACCACCACACACACCAAACACAACACACCAACAACACACCACACAACACCCACACACAAACCACACAACAACCACAACCACACAACCACAACAACCACACACCACAAACCACACCAACAACAACACAACCACCACACAACACACCACACAACCACAACACACCCACAACACCAACAACACACAACACACCCACCAACACACCACAACCACACAAACACCAACCAACACAACAAACCAACCCACACAACACAAACACACAACACAAACAACACACCAACCAACACACAAACACCACACACACCACCAACACACCACAACACAACACCAACAAACACCAAACAACCACCAACACCACAACACACCACAACACCACACCACAACACACAAACACCACACCACACAACACAACACACCACCACAACAAACACCAAACACACCACCACAACACCACAACAACCACAACACCACCAACAACAACACCACACACCAACACAACCACCACAACAACACCACAACACCAAACACAACACAACAAACCACAACACACCAACACAACACACAACACCACAACACACACCAACACAAACACCACAACACCACACAACACACAACAACAAACCAAACAACACACCCAACCACCACACAACACACCAACAACACACAACACACCAACACACACAACCACAACAAACACACCACAACACACCACAAACACACAACACCAACAACACCCAACACCACACACCAACAAACACAACACCACACACACAACAACACCACAACCAACACCACAAACAACACCAACCCACACAAACAACAAACACCACACAACAACACACACACAAACCAACACAACAACACACCACAACCACAAACACCAACAAACACAACCACACCAACACCACAACACCACAACACACCAACCAAACACAACACACCACACAACCACACACAAACACCACCACAACACACAAACAACCACACAACACCACACAACCAAACACAACAACCACACACCAAACACAACAACACAAACACACCACACAAACACAACACCACAACACACACCAAACAACCACCCAACACCACAACACCACCACAACACCACAACACAACAACACCAACACACAAACCAACACACAACACACCCACAACAACAACACAAACACACAACACCACAAACACACCACACACAACCAACACACCACCACACAAACACACCACAAACACAACACACCACACACAACAAACAACACACAACACACACACAACAACACCACACACAAACCACACAACAACCACAACACACCCACAACACAACACACACACCACACAAACACAAACCAAACCACACCAACACAACCACCACAAACAACACAACACCAACACAACCACAACAACACAACACCACACACAAAACACAACACACCACACCAAACAACAACACCACAAACCCACACAACACACACCACACAACAACCACACAAACACAACACCACACACAACAACACCACAACACAACACCACACACACCAACCCACACACAACCAAACAACCACAACAACACCACCACACACACCAACACACACCACCACAAACACACCAACCACAAACACCACACAACCACAAACACCAACAACCCAACACACAACACAACACACACCACACAACACACCAACCCAACACAACACCACAACACCCACACACCAACAACAAACACCACACCACAACCACACACACCAAACCACCACAACACAACACAAACACCACAACACAAACACACCCACACACCAACAACACCAACCACACACAACCACAACACAACAACCACAAACACACAACACCCAACAAAACACACACCACAACACACAACCCACAACAACAAACACACACCACACACCACAACCCAACCACACCACAAAACACCAAAACCACAACCACCAACACAAAACACCACAACCACCACACCACAAACCAACACCACAACACACACAACCAAACACCACACAACACCAACACCACAAACCACCACAACACAACACCACCACAACACAACAACCACCAAAACCAACACACACCCACACCACAACAACACAAACACACAACCACAAACACAACACACCACAACACCAAACACACCAACACAACCCACCCAACAACAACCACAACACACCAACCACAAAACACACCACAAACAACAACACAACCCACCACAACAACACCACAAACACACACCAACACACCACACCACAACCAACAACACAACCACACACAAACACCACACACCACCAACACACAACACAACACCACAACCAAACACACCACAACCACAACCAACACCACACAACCACAACCACAAACACAACACCACAACACAAACACAACACACCAACAACCCACACCAAACCACAACCACACAACCACACCACAACAACACAACAACCACACAAAACACAACACAACACCACACAACCACAAACCACACACCAACAACACAACACCAACACAACCACACCACACCAACAAAACACACCAACCAACAACCACCACAACACCACACACCAACAAAACACAACACACCACAACACCAACACAACCAAACCACACAAAACAACCACAAACACACCACCAACAACCACAAACAACCCCACACAACAAACACCACAACCCACAACACCCAACAACCACACACCCAACCACAACCACAAAACCACACAACCACACACCACAACAACACCACAACCAACACCACCAACACACACCACACAACAACCAACACCACCAACACACAACCACACAACCACAAACAACCAACCCACACACAACCAAACACAACCACCACAACACACCAAACACACAACAACCACACACACAACACCACACAAACACAAACCACAACACACCAACACAACACCACACAAACCACAACAAACAACACCAACCACAACACCAACACAAACAACCAAAACACAAACAACCACCAACACACACAAACCACCACACACCAAACACCAACCACACACACAACACCACACACAAACCAAACACACAAACACCACAACACAACACAACCACACCACACCCACCAAAACCAACCAAACACCACAACACAACACCACACACCAACACAAAACCACACACCAACACCAACACAACACACCCCAACACACAAAACACCCACACCACACACCACAACACCACACAACACAACCAAACACACACAACACAACCAACCACAACACAACAACACCAAAACCAACAACCACAACCACAACAACACAACACCACACAACAACCACAAACACACAACCAACACACAAACACACCAAAACACAACAACACACAACCCAACACCACCAACCACAAAACAACACACCCCACCACAACACAACCAAACACACCAACAACCACAACCACACAACCAACACACCAACACAAACACCACCACAACCAACACACCACCAACACAACCACCCACAACCACCACAACCACAAAAACACCACAACACCAACACACCAACAACCAAACACACAACACCACACAACAACAAACACCAACACCAACCACACACAACAACACCACCACAACACACCAACCACAAACACCACACACCAACACCAACACAAACCACACAACACCAACACCACACAAACCAACCAACACACCAAACACAAACCAACAACAACACAAACACCACCACAACACACCACAACCACCACACAACAAACCAACACACCACCAACACAACACCAACCAACAAACCAAAACACCACCAAACACAACAACACAAACCACACACCAACCACACAAACCAACACCACACACCAACAAACACAACACAACCCACACAACAACACCAACACAAACACACCACAACACAACACACCAAACACACAAACACAACACCAACAACCAACACAACCAACAACACCACACAAACACACAACCACAACACAACAAAACCACACCACACAAACACAACACAACCAAACAACACCACAACAACAACCACACACAACCACACAACCACAACAAACACCACACCAACACCAACCCAACAACAAACCAACACCAACCACCACAACACAACAAACACAACAAACAACCACAACAACCAACACAACACCAACAACACAAACAACCACACCAACAAACAACACACCAAACACACACACAACCAAACACAACACACAACAACACAAACCACACACCACAACACACAACACCACACAACAAACACCAAAACACACCAACAACCACAAAACACAACCACAAACAACACCAACAACACAACACCACAACACCACAACCAAACACACAACCACAACAACAACACACAACACAACACACCAACAACACCAACCAACACCACAACACAAAACAAACCACAACAACCACACAAACACAACACAACACACAAACCACCAACACAAACCACACCAACAACAACACAAACACACAAAACCAAACACACCAAACAAAACACAACACCACAAACACACAACACAACACACCAACACAACAAACAACACAACACACCACACCACAACAAAACACCAACCAAACACCACCACACAACCACACAACACCAACAACCACAAACCACACAACACAACACAAAACACCAACCACAAACAACCACAACACACAACACAACAACACAAAACACACCAACACCAACCACACAACACCACCACAAACAAACACAACACACAACAACCACAACCACAACAACAAACCACAACAACACCAAACAACCACCAACACCAAAACCACACACAACACAACAACCAAACACAACACACCAACACACACACACAACAACACCACACACCAAAACAACACAACCACACACCACCACACCAAACACAACAACACAAACCACACACCAAACAACCACACACCAAAACAACCAACCCAACAACACCACAACCAACACAAAACCAACCACAAACCAACAACCACAACACAACAACACAACAAACCCACAACACAACCAAACCACAACCACAAACCAACACACCACAAACAAACCACACCACAAACACCAACAACACAACACCACAACACCACCAAACAACAAAAACAACACCAAAACCACACCACAAAACAAACCAACCAACACCACACAAACCACACACAACAACACAAAACACAACACAACAAACACCACAACCAAACACCCACAAACCAAACACACAAACACCAACCACAACAACCACACAACAACAACCAACAAACACACAACAACCACAAACACCACAACAAACACACCAACACCACACCAACCACACCCAAACAACCACAACACACAACAACACCAAAACAACCACACAACAACAAACCACAACAAACCAACACAACCACACAAACAACAACACCAACACAACACAAACACACCACACAACACCAACAACCCAACAAAACCAACAACACAAACACAAACCACACCAACACCACAACAACAAACACCACACACAAACCAACCAAACAACCACAACACAAACACCACAACAAACACAACAACACACCAACACCACAACACAACAACCACACAACAACACAACACCAACACAACCACACCAAACCACAACAAAAACCACAAACACACAACACCACACAACACCAACAAACACAAACCACAACAACCAACCACAACCCACACAAACACAACAACAACAAACACCACACAACAAACCAACACAACCAAAACACAAACCACAACAACCACAACAACACAACAACCACACCACAACAACCACAAAAACCAACACACAACACCAACAACACACAACACAACCACACAAACACCACCAACACCAAACAAACACACAAACCACACCAACAAAACACCAAACCAAACACCAACCACAACACCAACACACACCAACAAACACACAAACACCACAAAACCAACAACCAACAAACCACAACACACACCAACAAACACACAACACACCAAACAAACAACACCAACAAACACCAACAACACAAACACCACAACACAACAAACACACCAAACACAAACAAACACCACACAAACCAAACAACAACCACAACACCACAACACCAACAAACACACACCAACAACACAAACCAACACCCAACCACACCAAACAACACCACCAACAACACAAACACAACACCAAAACAACCACCACAACACACCAACAACAACAAACACCACACACAACACCAACAAACCACACAACAACAAACACCAACACAAACACAACCACACAACCACAAACCACCACCAAACAACCAACACAAACAAACACCACAACAACCAACACACAACAAACACCAACACACAACAACACCACACAAACCAAACCACAACAAACACACAACACCAAAACCACAACACAACCACACACAACCAACAAACACCCACAACCACACAAACACAACAACCACCAACACAACAACCACACAACACAACCACCAACAACAAACACAACCACACAAACAACAAAACAACCACCACACACAACAACACACAAACAAACCACACAACAAACACAACAAACCAAACACAACAAACACAAACAACACCACCACAACAAACAACCACACCACAACCAACAACAACAACCACACAAACAACAACCAACAAACACACACAACACAACACAAACCACACACCAAACAACACCAACACAACCAACACCACAAAACAACACCAAACAACACACACACAACACCAACAACCACAAAACCACACCAACAAAACACAACCACACCAACACAACAACACAAAACCAACACAACAAACACAACCACCACAACAAACACACCAACACAACAACCAAACACCACAAACCACCACACCAACAAACACAACACCACACAACAAACACAACCACACCACACACAACCAACACCACAAAACCAAACACACCCACAACCACCAAAACCACAACACAAACCAACAACCACAACAACACCAACAAAACCACACACAAACAACCAACACCACCAAACACAAACACCAACAACACACACAAACACACCACAACCAAACCACAAACACCAACACAACACAAACACACCACAACCAACCACAACAACACACCACACCCACAACCAACACAACACAAACCAACCAACAACCACAACAACAAAACACACCAACACAACCACAAAACAAACACCACAACACACAAACAAACCACAACCCACACAACAACACCAAACACACCAACACCAACCACACAACCAACACCACCCAAAACCACACCAACACCAAACCACACCAACCCACCAACACCACCCAACACCAACAACACACCACAACAACACAAAACAACACCCACAACACCAACCACAAACAACACCAACACCACACCAACAACACCACCACCACAACCACAACCACCACACCCAACACCACACCAAACACCCCAACACACCAACCCACAACACAACACCACACCACAAACACCAACACCCCACAAAACCAACCCAACCACCCAACACAAAACACACCACACAACACAACCCAAACCACAACACCAACCCACACCCAAACAACAACCACCAAACACACCAACCAACCAAACACCAACAAAACAACCAACAACCCCAACCACAACACCACAACACACCCAAACCACAACCCAAACACCAACAACACACCCACACAACCCCACCAACCAAACCCACCAACCACAACACAACCACCAACACCACACCCACACACCCAACCCAACCACCACAACAACACACAACCCAACACCACCAACACAACACCACAAACAACACCAACACCACACCACAACACACAAACAACACCCACACCACAAACCAACACCAAACAACCAACCAACCCCCAACACCACAACAAACACACCACCAACACCCACAACACCACCAACACCAACACAAACCCACAACACACCAACACCCACCACAACCCAAACCACAACCCACCCACAAACACCACAACCAACACACCACCACAACCACACAACACCACAACAAACCCACACCACCACACCACAACAACACAACCACACCAACACCACCAACAAACCACACAACCAAACCACAAACACCACCACCCACAACCACAACCACACCAACCACACACCAACACCAACACCACCAAACACCACCAACAACCACACCACAACCACACAACACACACCACAAACAACCACAACAACCAAACACCCACACCAAACAACACAACCACAACACCAACAACCACAACACCACCACCACAACACCCACACCAAACAACCACCACCACACCAACACCACAAACACACACCACCACAAAACACCCACAAACACCCACAACACCAAACACACCCACCACAACCAACAACCACACCACACAACACCAACCACCAACACACACCAAACACCCAACCACACACCACAAACCACACCCAACCACACCACAACAAAACACAACACCACCACACCACCAAACACCACCCAACAACCAACAACCCACACACCACAACACCCACAACAACCACAACACACCCAACACCACACACAACACACCCACCAACAAACCACACCAACACCAACCACACCAAACACCAACCCACACCACAACACAACACCACAACACCCAACACCACAACCACACACCACAACACCCAACCACACAAACCCAACACCACAACACAAACCCACACCCAACCAACCAACACCACAACACAACAACACCACAACACCACAACACCAAACCACACCCACACAACCAACAACAACACAAACACCCACCACCAACACAACCACACCACAACCACAACCCACACCAACAAACCACCACAACCACCAAAACCACACCAACAACACCCACACAAACCACACCACACCACAACACAAAACCAAACACACCCACAACAACCACAACACCACAACCCACCACAACACCCACACACCAACAACCACCACAAACACACAACCACAACAACCACCAACACCCAAACACACACCACCCCAACACACCACCCCAACACCAACACCACCACCAAACCACAACACCACACCAACCCCACCAAACACCAAAACACACCACACACACCAACAACCACACCACACAAACCCACCAACACACCACACACCCAAAACCACCACAACCAAACACACCAACCCAACCACACCACCACAAACCAACACCCACACCACCCACACCCACCAACCCCCACCCACAACCACAACACCAACACCAACAACACCAACCACCAACACACCAACCCAACAACACCAACACCACCCAACAAAACACCACAACCAACAACCACAACCACCCAACACCACAAACAACAAACCACACACCACCCAAACAACCACCAACACCCAACAACCACCCAACACCACCACCAACCACAAACCCACCACAAACCAACACCAACCCACAACCACACCACCAACAACAACCCAACACACCACACAACACAACCCCCAACCAACACCCCAACCACAAACCACCCACAACCACACAACCCCACAACCACCAACACACCAACACCCAACACAAACACCACACAACCACCACAAACACCACACCAAACAACCACCCACACCACAACACCACCACAAACCACACAACCACCACCAAACCAACACAACCCACAAACCACACCACACCAACAACCACCCAACACAAACACCACCACAACACACCAACACCACACAAAACCACACCCACACCACACAACCAACACCACCAAACACACACCCAAACACACACACCACCAACCCACCACAACAAACCACAAACACACAACACAACCACCACCCAACAACACCACAACCACACAAACCACCAACAACACAAAACACCAACCCCACCACAACCAACAACACCCACACACCCACCACCAAACCACACAAACACACCAACACACCACAACCCAACACACCAAACACCACCACACCACAAACAACCACCACCCACAACCAACCAACAACACAACCACACAACACCACACCACCCCAAAACCAACAACCACACAACACCACAACAACACCACCACCACAACCCCACCAACACCACACAAACCCACACACCAACACCACCACAAACCACACCAACACCAACACACCCACCACACCAACACCAACAACCCAACACAAACCACACCACCCCACACCAAACCCACCAACCACCAACACACAACCCACAACCACACCACAACCAACAACACCACAACACCACACAACAAACACCACCACAACCCACAACAACAAAACCACCACCACACCAACACCACAAACACCAACCCCACACACAACCACCACAACACCACCACAACACAACCACCCAACCACAACACCCACCACAACCACAAACAACACCACACCCCACACAACACCAACACCCCACCAACAACAAACAACCCAACCACAACCAAACCACACCCAAACCACAAACCACACCAACCACAACACACCACCAACCACACAAACCAACCACACCCAACACAACACACCACAAACACCCACCACACACCACACAAACACAACCACCACCAAACCAACACCACCAACAACACCACACCCACCAAACAACACCACCACAACAACCACACCACAAACCACACCCACCAACACCACCAACACCACAACAACCAACACACCAACACAACCACCACAACCACAAACACCAACACACCAACACCACAACACCAAACAACCACACCCAACACCACACCACCAAACAACCCCACACCACAACACCACCAAACCACCCACCAACACCAAACACACAACACCACAACCACAACAAACCACCACCAACACCACAACAAACCACACCCAAACCACCACCCACCACAACCAACACCAACAACCACCCAACACACACAACACCACCAACACCACAAACCAACACCCACACCACCACAACCACCCCAAACACCCACAACACAAAACCACAACACACCACCAACACCAACACCCCAACCAACCCAACACCACACCACCAAACACCACACACAAACCACCACCAACAACCACAAACACAACAAACCCAACCACACAACCACAACCACCCAACAAACACACCAACACACCACACCCACACCACCCCAACAAACACAACCAACAACCCACAACACACCACCACACCCCACCAACACCACACCCACCAACACACCAACCACAACACCACCCACAACAACCACCACCCACCCCCACACAACACCACCCACACACCCAACACACCACAACCCACCACCACCCACAACACCACCACACCCCCAACCACAACCAACACACCCCAACACCCACACCACACCAACACCAACCACCACACACCCACACACCAACACACCACCCCACACAACCCACCACCAACCACACCACCACACCACAACACAACCACCCAACCACCACACCACAACAAACAACCCCACACCACACCAAACCACCCACACCCCACAACCAACACACCCACACCAAACCACACCACCCAACACACCACACAACAACCCACCACACCCAACACCCCACCACACAACACCCAACACCACACCAACCACCCCACCAACCACAACACCACCCAACCACACACCCCACCCAACACACCCCACCACCAACCACCCACCACAACACACACCACAACACCACACCACAAACATAGCCTCCACCCCACAACCACCACCAACACAACCACCACCCACAACCACACCCAACAAACCACCACAACACCCACCACACCCACACACCACCACAACCACCCACCAACACACCCCCAACACAACACCACCCACAACCACAACCACCACACCCAACACCCACACCACCCAACACCACCACCCAACACACCACAACCCACCACACACCAACACACCACCACACCAACAACCACACCCCACCACAACACACCACACCCAACACACACCCACCAACCCCACCACCAACACACCACCACACCACACCCCACAACCACAACCACCCAACACAACCACAACCCACACCCACACCAACCCACACACCACACCAACACCACCACAACACCCCACCCACACCCACCACACCCACACCACCAACACACCACCCCACCAACCCCCACCCACAAACCACACCAACCACACCCACCACACAAACCACACCCAACACACCCACCACCACCAACACCACCCACACCACCACACCCACAACAACCCACACAACCCACCCAACCACCCCAACACCACCAACCCACACAACCCCCACCAAACACCACCAACACACAACACCCAAACCACCCACAACACCACCCACCACACCACACCACCCAAACCCACACAACACCCAACCACCACCAACACCACCACCCCACCACACCCACCAAACACCCAACCACCAACAACCACACACACACCACCCACCCAACCCACACACCACAACAAACCACCCAACCACACCAACACCACAACACCCCCCACACCCCACACACAACCCCACCACAACCACCCCACCCAACCACACACACCCACCCCAACCACACCACAACCCAACACACCACACCACACAACACCACCCACACAACCACCACACACCCACCACCAAACACCCAACACAACCCACACCCAACACCACACAACCACCACAACACCAAACCACCCCACCACACCCCCCACAACCACACCACAACACCACCCAACACCCACAACACCCCACAAACCACCAACCACAACCACCAACAACACCACCACACCAACACACCCAACACAACCCACACCACAAACCACCAACCCACACACCCACACAACCACACCCAACACCCCAACACACACACCCACACACCACCCCCACAACCACACACCACAACACCACACCAAACACACCCACCCACCACCACACACCAACACAACCACCCAACCACACACCACCACACAACAACCACCACACCACCAACACAACACACCACCAACCACACCCCAACACCCACAACACACCCACCACCAACAACACCACCCACCACACCCAACACACAACCACACCACAACCCACCAACACCACAACACCCCCAACCACACACCCACCAACACCACACAACCCACCACACCACACACACCAACACACACCACCAACCACCCACCACACCAACACCACCAACACCACCACCCAACACACCACACCCAACAACCACAACAACCACCCACCCACACCACCACCCAACACAACCCACACCCACCAACAACACCACAACCACCACACCCACACCAACACACCCACCCACACAACCCCACACCACCACCACAACACCACAACCAACACCACCCACACAACCCCACACCACCACACAACACCCACACCACACCCACAACCACACACAAACACCAACCACACCCACCACCAACAACCCACACAACCACCACCAACAACCCACCCAACACCAACACCCCACCCACACCCACCACCACAACAACCACACCAAACCACACCCACACACCAACCACCCCAAACAACCACACCACACAACACCACCCAACCACACCACCACAACACCCACACCACAACAACACCCAACCCACCACAACACCACAACCCACAACCAACCACAACCAACCCACCACACCCACACAACCACACCAACACACCCACCACCCAACCACCCACAACACACAACACCCCACACCACAACCACAACCCACCACACCCACAACCACACCACCAACACCCACCCACCACACCACACAACAACCCACAACCCACCCAACAACCCCACAACACCACACCCACCACACCACACCCACAACCCACCACCACAACACCCCAACAACCACCACCCCACCCCCACAACACCAACCACACCCACAACCACAACCACCCCACCACACACCAACACAACCCCACCAACCCCACACACCAACACCCCAACACACCCAACACCACCCACACACACCCACACCCCAACAACCACACCCCACCCCCACCCCACACAACACCACCCACCAACACCCCAACACCACCACACACACCCACCACACACCACCCAACACCAAACCCACACAACCACACACCCACACCACACCACACCACCACACACCCCCCCACACCCCCACACCACAACCCACACCAACACAACCCCACACCACACAACCCCACAACCACCAAACCACCCACACCCACACCACCAAACCACCCACCAACCCACCACAAACCACACCACACACCACAACCACACACCACCCACCCCAACCACACACACCCCACCACACACACCCACAACCCCACCAACACCCCACAACCCACCAACACACCCCACCACCCACACCACAACCCCCAACCACACCACACCCACACCCCACCCACAACAAACCACACCACCCCACAACACCACCACACCAACACCACACCACACACCACCCAACACCAACCACAACACCCAACCCACAACACCCCCACCAACACAACCACCCACACCACCACAACACCAACACACCACACCCCAACCACCACACAACCCCACCCACCACACCAACCCACAACACCACACCCCACAACACCAACCCACACACCACACCCCAAACACACCCCACACACCACACACAACCACCACACCCCACAACCACAACACCACACACCACCCACCACCACCCACCCAACACACAACCAACCCCACCCCAACACAACACACACCCCAACCACACACCACCAACACCACACCCAAACAACCACCACCCACACCACAACACCCCACACCACCACACCCCACAACACACCAACCCACCCACCCACAACCACACCACACCAACACCACACCCACACAACCCACACCACACCAACCCACAACACCACCACAACACACCACACCACCACACCCCACCACACCCACAACCCACCCCACCACCACCACACCACACAACCACCACCCCACACCACCAACCACCACACCCCAACCACAACACCCACACACCACAACAACCACCACACAACACCCCAACCACACCCACACCACCCCCAAACCAACACACCCACAACACAACACCCCACCCACCCACACCCACACCACCACCACACACCCAACCACCCACACAACACCCCACCCACCCACAACCACCACCCAACAACACCACCCCACCACACCCCACCCAACCACCACACCCACACCAACACACCACAACACCACACCACCCCACCACACAACACCACCCAACACCCAACCCAACCACACACCAACACACCACCACAACCACCACCACACCACAACCCCACCCCCACACAACCCCAACACCACAACCACCACCCACAACACAACACCACCCCAACCCACACACCACCCCAACACCACCAACCACCCCCAACACCACCACCCACAACCACACCCACACCCACCCCACCACACCCCACCCACACAAACACACCCACCACCCACACCACACACCACCCACCACCACAACCAACACCAACACACCCCACACCACAACCACCCACACCCCACCACACCCAACACCACCCACAACACCACCACACCACAACCACCCACCACACCCACAACACCAACCACAACACCCACCACACCCAAACACCACCACCACACAACCACCACACACCACCCACACCACACCACAACACCAACCACACCCCCAACCACACCAACCCCACCACAACCACACAACACCCACACCCACCACACAACCACCAACCACAACACCCACCCACACAACCACCCACACCACACCCCCACCACAACCCACCACACACCCACAACCCCCACACCCCCAACACCAACAACACCCAACCACCACAACCCAACCACCACAACACCACAACACCCACACACCCCCACCACACCACCCAACACCACACCAACACACACCCCCCACCCAACACCCAACACAACACCACCCAACACACCACCCACACACCCACCAAACCACAACACCACACCCCCAACACCCACCAACACCCACCACAACACACCCCACAACCACACCACCAACCCACCACAACCCACACCCACACAACACCCACCCAACCACACCCCACCAACAAAACCACACCACAACCACACACCACAACACCACATCACACAAAACCCACCCACAACACACAAAACCCACAACAACACCACCAACAAACACCATCCACCACACCACAACACACAACACACAAACCACCAACCACACACCCAAACACACAAACACACCAACACACAACAACCACACCAACACAACAACACCACAACCACACAAACACCACACAACCAAACCACCCAAACAACACAACACCAACCAAACCAAAAAACACCAAACACCACAAACACAACCACACCAACAACACAACACCAACACACAACAACACAAACCAAACCACACCAAACCAACCACAACCACCACACACACAACCCAACACACAACAAACACAAACAACACACAAACACACCAACAACACACCACAACCAAACAACACAACCAATACCACCAACCACACAACCACCAAACAACCACAACCAAACCAACAACCACAATCCAACAACAACCACACACACCAAAACACCAACAACACCAACCACCAACAACCACAAACCACACCAACAACACACAACAACCACCACACCACCACCCAACCACACCACAACAAACCACCACACCCAAACACAACACCCAACACAACAACACACCCAACACACCACCCCAACACAACACACAAACACAACACACACCAAACCACCAAACAACACAACACACACAACAACACAACACCACCAACCACACACCCCAAACCCCACAAAACACACAACCCAAACCACAACCAACCACAACACAACCACAAACCAACCATCAACCACACCACCCCACCCAACACACACAACTCACAAACACCACAAACACCCCACACCAACACAACAAACAATCAAACACCAACAACCCACCAAACACACACAACAACACACACCAACACCACACAACCCACCCAAACTCACAAACCACACCACAACAACACAAAACACACCCACACACCACAACAACCACAACACACCACAAACAACAACAAACACAACCAAACCACCACACCAACCACCACACCACACCCCACAACAACCCACCAAACACACAACCCAACAACACCCACACAACACACAACACCAAACACCCCAAACCCACACCACCAACACAACAACCCACAACCCAACAAACCACCACCCCACACAACACACACCACCAACACCCAAAACAACCACACCACACCACAACACCACAACACCAACACAAAACACAACACCACCAACCCACAACAAAACACCACAACCACAACACCCACACACAAAACAACACAAACCACCAACACAACCCAACCACACCCCAACCACAAACACAACCACAACACACAACAAAACACCCACACACACCAAACACAAACACACCAACAACAACCAACCACAAACACACAACACCACCAACACAACACCCAAACCACCAACACACCCACAACCACACAACAACACCCACAACACACAACAAACACCACAACACACCCCAACACAACAACCACCACAACACACCAAACAACCACCACCACACCACACAACACCCACCAACCAACCACAAACACCACAAACAACACCACCACCAAACCCACCACCCAACCAACAAACCAACACCACCCAACCACACAAACACCCACCACAACCACCACACAACAACCAAACAACCACACAACCACCAACCACAACAACAAACACCCCCACCCAACACCACACCACAACACCCCACCACACAACACCCCACAACCACCAACCACACAAACCACACCACCACAACCACCAACAAACACCACCACACACACAACACCCAACCACAAACCCACACCACCACACCACCACAACCAACCACACCACAACAACACCACAACCAACCAAACACCCAACAAACACCCACCAACACAACCACCAACACCAACCACAAACAACCCACACCCACAACCCACACAACACCCCACCCAACCCACACAAACACACCCACACACAAACACCAACACCACACAAACCACACCACAACCAACCAACAAACACCACAACAAACCAACCCACACACCAACACACCACACAAACAACACCAAAACACAACACCCACACCAAACCACACAACACCACCAAACCCCCACACAACCACCACAAACCAACACACCACCCAACACACCAAACCCCAACAACACACCACCACCACAACACCACACCAACAACAACCAACACCCACCCACCAACCACAAACACACACCCACACACAACCCACACACACACAACACACCAAACCAACACCCCACCACACCACACAAACCCAACAACCAACCACAACACCACAACACACCCAAACAACCAACACCAACACCCCACACAACACAACACACCACAACCACCAACAACACCACACAACAACCACCACCACCCAACACCACAAAACCAAACACCACCACACCACCCACACACCCAAACCACCCACCCACACACACCAACCCACCACAACCCAACCACACCACACCAACAAACACAACCAACCCACCACACCAACCACAAACCACCACACCCAACAACCACCACAACACCCCACAAACAACACCACCCACCACACACCAACCAACCACAACAACCACAACACACCCACAACCACACACACCAAACACCACACCACCACAACACAACCACCCAACCACACCACAACCACCACAACACACCACCACCCAACACACCACAACACCACACCACAACAACACCACACAAACCACAACCACACACCACAACCACCACACACCACCAACACCACCCACAAACACCACCAACACCCACCAACCACACACAACCACAAACACACCCCACAACCCACCACCAACACCAACACAACCCACCAACAACCACAACCCCACACAACACAAAACAACCACCACACACACCAACCCACCCACAACACACCAACCACCACAAACCACCACCACCCACACAACCACACCAACCAACACACCACCCACACCCAACAACCACAACAAACCACCAACACAACACCACAACCACACCACCAACACAACACCACACCACCAACAACCACCACACAACCCAACACACCAAACCAACCACACAACACCCACCACACACCACCACAAACACACCAAACACCACAACACAACACAACCACCACACCAACACCAACCACCACCAACACCCACACACCAACAACCACAACCACCAACACCACAACCACACCCACAACACACCAACACAAAACCCACCACACCACCAACAACACCAACCCACAACCACACCAACACCACAACCACCACCAACCAACAACCACCACAACCACCAACCACCACACAACCCACAACCACACAAACACCACCACAACACCACAACACACCACCACAACACCACCCACAAACCACACCACCACACACCAACACCAACCCCACACAACAACCAAACCCACACAACACACCACCACAAACCCACCACCACACACCAACAACCACACAAACACCCACCACACCACCAACAACCACACAACCACAACCCACAACAACCAACCACCCAACAACCACAACAACACAACACCCACCAACACAAACCCACACCACACACCAACCACCAAACACCACCACCACACCAAACACCACAACAACCACAACCACCCCAACCAACACCCACAACCACAACCACCACACAACACCACACCACAACAAACCAACACCACCCAACAACACCACCAACACCACACCAACCCACACCAAACCACCCACACAACCACAACCCACCACACAACCAACACCCACCACAACCACCAACCAAACACACCACAACCACCACCACAACCACAACCCACACCACAACACACACCAACCACAACCCAACACCACACCACCAACACCAAAACCACCCACAACACAACCACCACACACCAACACCACAACCACCCACAACCAACACAACACACCCAACACCCACACACCACCCACAAACACCAACACACACAAACACACCAACCCACCAACAACCACCCCACCACAACCACACAACCAACCACACACCAACCACCACCCCACAACCACAACACAACCCCACACCCCAACAACACACCACCAACAAACCACACAACCACCACAACACACCAACACCACACCAACCACAACCACCACAACACCAAACACCACAACACAACACACCACCAACACCAACACCACCACACCAACACCACCCACCCCCACAACCAACAACACCACACCCACCAACCACAAACACACCACAACCACACCACAACAACCCACACACCAAACACACACCACACCACACAACAAACACCAACCCCACACACCACCACCCACAACACCACAAACCCACCAACCACCACAACAACCACCCCACAACACCACAACACCAACCACCCAACACCCACAAACACAACACCACACAACCACCAACCACAACAACCCACCAACCCAAACACCACAACCCCACAACACAAACACCACCAAACAACCACAACACACCCACCACACACCACAAACACAACCACACCAAACACACACCACACAACCACAACCACCCACAACACAACCACCACCACAACCCACAAACCACACCACAACAACACCACCCACAACCACACCACCCAAACAACAACCACACCAAACCACCACACAACACCACCAACACACCCACCCACAACACCCACACAACACACAACCACACCCACACCACAACCACCACACCACCCCAACCACACCACAACACCCACACCACAAACAACCACACCACACACCCCACCCACAACCCACCCCACACAACAACACAACCACCAACACCAACCCACCCAAACAACACCCACAACAACACCACAAACACCACACCACAACCACAAACCACCCACACACCCAACCACACACCAACACCCACCACCAACAACACCACCCCAACACCAACACACCACCACACCACAAACCACCACACCACCACAACCAACACCAACCCCACACACCACACAACACCAACCACAACCACCACCCACAACACACAACACACCAACACAACCACACAACACACACCCACCACCAAACACAACCACCACAACACCCAACACACACCCACAACCACCACAAACAACCACCAAACACAACACCAACACAACCACCCACCACAACCAACCCACAACACCAACCACAACCACACCCACAACCACACACACCCAACCAAACCAAACCACCCCACACCAACACCCAACCACACCACCCACAACAACACCACACAACCACACCACCCAACCACACCACAAACACCACACAACACCAACCACCAACACACACCCACACCACAAAACACAACCACACCACAAACCACACACCACACCACAACCACACACCAACACCCCACCACAAAACCAACCACAACAACCACAACCACCACACCCCAACACCACACAACCACCCACCAAACACCACCAACCACCACACCACCCACAACCAACAACACCAAACCACACCACAACACCAACCACACACACCCACACACCAACACAACCCAAAACCACACAACACCCACCACACAACCCACAAACAACAACCAACACCCCACAACACAACACACCACAACCACCCAACCACCACAACACCAACAAACACCACAACCCAACACACCACAACCACCAAACACCACACCACAAACACAACCCACCACCCACCAACCACACAACCACCAAACACACCCAACACCACAACCCAACACAACACCACCACAACCCACAACCACCACAACCACAACCACACCCACACAACCACACAACCACACCAACAACAACACACCCCAAACACCCACCAACACCAACACAACCACACCCACCAACACCACCACCAACCACAACCACCACAACACCACCCACCCACCAACCAACACCCCAACCAAACCACAACACCCACCACACAACCCACCACACCACAACCACACCACCACAACACACCACAACCACCCACCACACCCAACACAAACACCACACACCCACCAACCCACCAACAACCACCACAACCCACCCAAACCACCCACACCCAACCCCAACACACCACAACACCACCAACCACACAACACACCAAACACCACAACACCACCACCCACCAACACCACCACAACCCAACACCCACACAACCACCACACCACACAAACACCACACCCACACAACCACACCAACCACAACACCAACAACCCACACCACCACAACACCACAACCCACCAACACAAACACCACACACCCACAACAAACCCACCACACCAACCACCACAACACCAACAACCACACCACCAACAACCACCCACAACCACCCACCAACACCACACAACCACCCACACCACCACCCAACCACAACACCACCAACACCACAACACCACACCAACCCACACAACCCACCACCAACACACACCACCCACCAAACCACACCAACACCACCACAACCACACACCCACAACCAAACCACCACCACACCACAAACCACCACCACCAACACCACACCCACACACCACCAACAAAACCACCCAACACACCACAACCACCCACCACACAACCCACAACAAACCACCACACCACCAACCAACACCACAACACAACCAACACCACACACCACCAACACCACAACCCACCCACAACCAAAACCACACCACAACACACCCAACACCACCCACAACACCACAACACACAACCACAACCCAACACAAACCACCACAACACCCAACACCCACCACCAACAACCCACCACAAACACCACCAACCCACCACCAACCACAACCACAACCAACAACACCACACCCCCAACACCACACCACAACAACACACCAACACCCAACACCCACACAACACACCAACCACAACAAACCACCACCAACAACCACAAACCACCACCACACCCACAACAACCCAACCACAACACCCAACACCACAACACAACAACACCACACCACACAAACACACCACAACACCCCACCACCAAACCACCACAACCACACCAACACCAACCCACCACAACCAACCAACACCCCACCACAACCACAACCACCACAACAAAACCACACCAAACACCACAACCACCCCACAACACCAACACCCAACCACACCAAACCCAACCACAACCCACACACCACACCAAACACCCACACAACCCACCACACCAACCAACACCACCACACAACCCACACAAACACACAACCACACCCACAACACCACACCACCAACCCACACACACCAACCACCCAACAACCCACAACCACCAACACAACCACACCACCAACACCACCAACACAACCACCACACAACCCACACCACAAACCACACAACCACCCACACCAAACACACCACCAACACACCACAAACCACCACCCAACACCACACCCCAACAAACACCAACCAACACCAACCACCAACCCACCAACAAACCCACAACACACCAACACCACAACCCCCACCACACAACACAACCACCCAACACCACACACCAACACACCACCCAACAACCCACAAACAACCACCCACCACACCACCACAACACACCACAACACCCACACAACACACCACCCACAACCACCACAAACAACACCCCAACCCACAACACCACAAACACAACACCACCAACACCACCCACACCACAACAACCACCCACCAAACACCACACACAACACCCACCACACCACAACCACACAACCACCACCCAACCCACAAACCACACCACACAACCACAAACACCACACACCAACCACACACACCAACACACCCAACCACCACACAACACCACCCCCAACACAACACCAACCACAACCACCCCACCCACACCAACACCACAAACACCACCACACAACACACCAACACCACAAACACAACACCCCACAACACCAACCACAACACCAAACACACCCAACCAACACAACCACACCACCAACCACCAAACACACCACACCCCACAACACAACACCAAACCACCACAACCACAACAACCCCACCACCACACCACAAACCACCAACACCACCCCACCACACCACAACACACAACACCACACCACCAACACCACAACCACACAACAACCACACCCACCAACAACCACAACCACACCACACCCACACACAACACCCAACACAACACCCCACCCACACACAACACCACACCACAACACAACAACCACCACACCCACACAAACCAAACAACCCACCAACACACAACACCCACCACCCACCAAACCAACACCACAACCACAACAAACACACCACAACCACAACCACACCAACCACACCACCCACCAAACCCACCAACCACACAACAACCCACACCACACCACCACCAACACCAAACACACCCAACCACAAACCACAACACCACAACCACACCACCCCACAAACCACAACCAACCCACAACCAACACCACAAACCACCAACACACCACCCCACCACAACCCACCCAACCCCACCAACAACCACAACCCACCACAACAACACAAACCAACACCCACACAACAACCACCCACACAACCACACAAACCCACACCCAACCACAACCACCCACAACACCCACCACAACAAACCCACCACACCAAACACACCACAACACCCCACCACACAACCACAACAACCACCAAACACAACAACCCACCAACACACCCACAACACCCACCAACACCACAAACACACCCAACCCACAACACCACACCACCACACCACAACCAACACAACAACCACCCAACCCACCACACCCACCAAACCCACACCACAACCACAACACACCAACCACACAACCACAACACACCCCACCACCCAACCAACACCCAACCAAACACCACCCCAAACACAACCACACAACACCCACCACACCCAACACAACAACCACCAACCCACACAACAACACCAACACCACCCACAACACCACAACACCCAAACCAACAACAACCCACCACAACAACCACCACAACCACCAACACAACACCAACACCACCCAACAAACACCCACACCCAACAAACACCACACACCACACCAAACACCACAAACACAACCACACCAACACCACCACCCAACACAACCACACACCCACACAACACCCACAAACCAAACACCACACCCACACCACAACACCACCAACACCCACAACACCACCCAACAACCAACACCCACCAACCACCACAACAACCACACACACAACCACACCCACACCACCCAAACAACACACCACACCAACAAAACCAACAACACCCAACCACACAACCACCACAAACACACCAACACACCACACAACACCCCAACACCACAACCCACACCACACCACCAAACACAACACCACCCAACACAACAACCACAAACACACCACACCCCAACCACCACAACACACCCACCAACCAAACACCACACCCACCCACAACAACACCACACACACAACCAACACCACCCACCAAAACAACACCCAACACCACAAACCACACCAACACAAACCAACCACACACCACAACACACCACACCAACACAAACACCACAACCCACCCAACAACACACAACACAACCCACACCACAACACCACAAACAACCACACCACAAAACCAACACACCAACACCACCAACAACCAAACACCACAACAACCACCCACCAACCACCAAACAACCCACCCACACACAACCACACCCAAAACCACCACCAACACAACCAAACCCACCACACAACAACACCACAAACACACAACACCACCACCCAACAACCAACACCACCAACCACAACAACCACACAACACCACCCAACCAAACAACCAACCACAACACACAACCCACCACACAAACACCCAACACCACAACACCCACCAAACACCACACAACAACCACCACACCAACAACCACCCACAACCACACACAACACCACACCACCCCACACCAACAACAAACACCACCAAACCACACCACACAACCCACACAAACACCACACACCCCAACCACAACAACACACCAACAACCACCACCACAACAACCAACACACCACACAAACAACACCCACCACAAACCAACACCACAACCACAACCACACCAACACCACCCACAACCAACACAACACCCACAACAACCACCAACCACACACCACACAAACACAACCACACCACAACACCAACACCACACCCACACAACAACCCCCACACCAACCACCAAACAACCACAAACAACCACCACCAACACCACAACAAACACCCAACCACCCAACACCAACACCACCACAACCACACCAACACAACCCACCACAACACCACCAACAACCACAACAAACACCACCCACAACCACCAACACCCAAACACCACACACCCACCACAAACACCACACCACAAACCACACCACCCAACCACCACAAACAACACACCACAACCAACCACCCAACAACACACCACCCACAACACCACCCACACACCAACACCACAACAAAACCCACCACCCACACCCACCAACCACAACACCACCACAAACCAACACACCCAACAACCACCAACACAAACCCACCAACAACACACAACCACCCCCACCAACACACCCAACACACAACAACCCAACACCACAACCACAACACAACCACCACCCCCACACAACCACCAACCAACACCACACCACCACAACAAACACCCACACAACACCACCAAACCACCACCACAACACCAACCAACACCAAACACACAACCACACCCCACCAACACACCCACCCAACCACCACCAAACCACACACCACACAACCACCCACAACCAAACACACCAACAACACCACACACCACCAACAACCACACACCAACACCACAAACACACCCACAACACCAACCACACCACAACACCACACCACCCACCACAACACACCAACACAACCACCCACAACACACACCCACAAACACCACAAACCACACCACAACCAACACCACACAACACCAACCCACCACAACACCAAAACACACCCACACCAACCACACCACCACAACCACCAACCACACACACCACCAACAACACCACAACCAACACCAACACCACCAAACACCCACACCCACACACCAACACCAACACACCCACAACCACAACACCCACCACACAAACCAACAACCACACCCACACCCACAACCAACACCACACAACAACAACACACCCACCAAACACCCCAACCACCACACACCAAACACCACACCACAAACCACCCACCCACAACCCACACAACCACACCACAACCCACCACACCACAACACACACCACCACCCAACAACACACCACACCACACAACACACCACACCAACCACCAAAACACCACACACCCAACCACACAACCACCACACCAACCACACCAACACCACAACACCACAAACCACCACAACAACACACCCACCACCACCACAACCCACAACACACAACCAACACCCACACACCAACACAACAACCACACCCCACCACAACACCAACCAACAACCACACAACCACAACACACCACCCACAACACCCACACCACCACACAAACCCACCCACACACCACAACAACCACCACACCAACACCAACCCCACCAACACCACCACAAACCACACCACCCACACAAACCCCAACCACCACACCACCAACACCACCACACAACCACACAAACACCCACCAACCACACCAACAACACCACAACACACCACCCACCAACACCACAACCAACCACACACACCCCACACCACAACACCACCAACACCACACACAACCCCACACCACCCACACCACAAACCCACAACACCCAACACACCACCACACAACCACACCAAACCCCACCACACCACCCACAACCACACACCAACCCACACACAACCACACCCACACACCAAACACCCACCCCCACACACCAACACCCACAACACCACCCAAACCACCCACCAACACACCCAACACCACAACCCACCAACCACAACCACCACACAACACACCAACCACCCACACCCACACCACCACCCACAACCACCCAAACACACACAACACCACCACAACACACCACACACCAACACCACAACAAACACCACCCCACCAACACCACACACCACCCAACACACCCACAACACCAACAACCACACCCCAACACAACCAAACCACCCCACACCCAACACCCACAACCACAACCAACACCACCACCACACCAACCACACCCACACCAAACACACCACACCCCACACCCCACAACACACCAACACCCCACACACAACACACCCACACACCAAACACCAACAACACCACCACCCACACAACCCACCCAACACACCACACCCACACCCCCACACAACAACCACCCACCCACAACACCCACCAACCACAACCACCACACAACAACCCCACCAAACCCACACCAACACCCCACAACCACACCACCACAAACCAAAACCACACCACACACCCAACAACCACCCACACACAACACCACCCAACCCCACCACACAACCACCACCCCACAACCACACAACACCACACCACCACACAACACCAACCCACAAAACCACACCACACACCACCACCCAACACCCACCACAACACCAACACCCCAACCACACACCCACACCACAACCACCAACACCACACCCAACCACCACACAACCCACAACACACCCACAACACACACAACCACACCCAACACACCCAACACCACAACCAACCACAAACCACACCCACACCAAACACAACACCCCAACACACCACAACAACACCCACACAACCCACACCACAACCACAACACCACCACACCACCCACCAAACACCCACAAACACACACAACAACACACCACCAACACCACACCAACCACCCACAACAACCCACAACAACACCACAACACCCAACCACACACCCACCACCCAAACACCACACCACAACCCCACACCACACAAACACCCACCACCACACCACAACACCAAACACCCACCACACACACCCAACAAACCCAACCCAACACCAAACCACCACACCACAAAACCACAACACACCACCCACACCCCCAACACACACCCAACACCACAAACCACCCACACCCAACCACACCACCCACCACAACCACAACCAACACCCACACAAACCCAACACACACCCACACACAACCACCAACACACAACCAACACCACACACCACACAACAACCACCAAACCCAACACCACCACACACAACCACCAAACCACACACCACAAAAACACCCCACCCAACACAACACAAACCCACCAACACCCCAACCAACCCACAACACAACACACCACCAAACAACAACCACAACACACAACCACAACCCCACACCACACACCAACAACACCAACCACAACACACAACCAACACCCACCAAAACACAACAAACCCAACACACCACAACACACCCCCACACACACACACCAACACAACACCCACCACAACAACCCACAACCCAACACACCCCACACAACACACCCAACACACCACAACCACAACACACCACACAACACCAAAACACACCACCCACACACACACAAACACCACAACACACACCAACCACCCACCACAACCACCAAACACAACACCCACCACACCCCAACACAACACACCAACCACCCAACACACACCACACACACACCAAACACCAACCCCACCACACACAAACACCAACACACCAACAACCACACCCACCAACACACAACCCACACAACCAACACACACCACAACACAACACCCACACAACCACCACAACAAAAACACACAACCACAACCACACACACCAACCCACAACACAACACCACCCAACCAAAACCACCCCAAACCCAACCACACACACACCCAACCACCAAAAACACACAACCAAACAACCCAACACAAACCACCACCAACACCCACACAACCCACAACCCACACCACACCCAACCACCACACAACCACAACAACACAACACACCACCCCCCCACAACACAACACCAACACACCAACACCCAACAACACAACACACACCCACACCAACACCCCAACACACCCAACAAACAACACACACACACAACACACAACACAACCCACACACAACCACAAAACAACAACACACACCCACACCACACAAACCACACAACCAACCAACACAACACACCCACACAAACACAACACCACACAACACAACACCACCCAACACCCAACCACACCACACAAAACACACCACCAAACACCAACACACCAACCCAACAACAACACACCAACACCACAAACACACAACACCCCACCACCAACACACAACCACCAAACACACAACACAACAACAAACCAACCAACACAAACACACACCACCAAACACAAACACAACACACCACAACACACAACACCACCAACACCACAAACACCAACACAACCACCACACACACCACAAACAACACAAAACCACACCAACAACACACAACCACACAACACAACAACCACAAACAACACCACCACCACCAACACACACACACCAAACCAACACACCACACAACACAACACCCACAACACCACAAACAACCCACACAACACCACCACAACACAACAACACACAAACAACCACACACAACTAACACCACACCACACAACACACACCCACCACACCAAACACAACACACCCCACAACACACAACCAAACACAAACACACCACAACAACACCAAAACACACCACACCAACACAACACACACCACAACACCACAACCCAACCACCACAACACCCACACACACACCACACCAAACCAACACCACAAACACCACCAAAACAACACCAACAACAACACCCACCCACACAACACCACAACCACACACCCCACACCACCAAAACACCAACAAACAAACCCACCAAACACACCACCACACACAACCCACACACCAACACCCAACACCACCACAACAAACAACACACACAAACCACAACACAAACACACACCACAAAACACACCACCAAACACAACCACAACCACAACCACACAAACCACACCACCCAACCACAACAACCCAAACACACCAACACCACACCACACAACCACACAACCACACAAACACACCAACACCAAACACAACAACCCACAAACACCACACCACAAACACCCAACACAACACCCACCAACACCACAACACCAACACAAAACAACACACCCACAACAACAAACACAACACCACAACACCACCAACACACAAACAAAACCCACAACACCACCCAACACAACACCAACAACACAACACCCAACACACAAACCACCACACAACAACACCACAACCACAACAACACCCACCACACACACCACAACACAACCACAAACCAACAACACACAAAACACACCCCAACACAACAACAAACCACACCACCACACAACCACACAACACCCACAACCACAAACACACAAACAACACACAACACACAACACAAAACCACACACACCCACACACAACCCACCAAACACCAACCAAAACCAAACCAACAACACCACACCACACACACACCACACCACCAACACACACACAACAAACAACCCACCCAACCAAAACCAACAACACACAACAAAACACCAAAACACACACACAAACAACACCAACAAACACCACACAACCACCCAACCACAAACAAACACCCACAACACAACACAACACCAACACACAACCACCAACACACAACACAACACCCACAACCACACCAAACACCCACAACACCACAACACAACCAACAACCAACCCAACCCACAACACCCACAAACACACCAACACCACCAACCCACCCAAACCAAACAACAACACCAAACACACAACACCACAAACACCACAACACACACACAACCACACACCAACAAACCACCACAACACACAAACACACAAACAACCACACCACACCAACACAAACCACCAAACAACCACACACAACAACCAAACACACCAACAAACAACCCCACACACCACACAACACACAACACACCACAACACACCACCCAAACACAACACACAACACCAACCCACCACCAACACAACAAAACCACACACCCACACCACCAACACCACCCCACAAACAACACAACCACACCCACCCACACAACCACAACACCACACACAACACACCACCAACAACACCCACACAACCACACCCACCACCACCCACCAAACACCACAACAACCCACACCAACAACACCCACACCACACAAACCCAAAACACCACACCACAACCACCCACACAACCACCACCCCAACCACAAACACCAAACCACCACCACAACCACCAACACAACCACCCCACCAAACCACAACACCCCAACCACCAACACAACCACCCACAACAAACAACACCACAACAACCACCACCCACACCCAACACAACAACCACAAACACCACCCACACACACCAACACCAACAACCCACCACAACACACCAACCACACAAACCCACACAACACACCCACCACAACCCAACCCCACCAAACACAACACCCCACAACCACCAACACCACACCCACCCCAACACACCACAAAACCACCCAACACCACACAACACCCAACACAAACCCACCAACACAACACAAAACCCACCACAACACACCACCACAAACACCACCACAACACAAACACCCCACACACACAAACACCACCACCAACCCACACCAAACACCAACAAACACCAACCAAAAACCACACAACACCCACCCACCAAACAACACCCAACCAAACACACCCAACAACCCACCCAACACAACCACAACCACAAACACCACCACACCACACCCACACCAAACACCACACACAACACCCAACCAAACAAACCACCACAACACCACAAACACCACAACACCACACAAACAACACCACCCACCAACACAACACACCAACCACCCAACACCACAACCCACCAACCACAACACAACCACACCCACAACACCCAACACACCACAAACACCAACCACCCACACAACCACAACCAAACACCACCACCACAACCAACACCCCCACACCAACACCCCACACAAACCAAAACCACACCACCAACAACACACCCACAAACCAACCCACCACCCACACCACAACACACCACACCCACAAACACACCCAACACCCACAACAAACCCACCACAACACCCAACAACCACCCACACACCAACCAAAACCCCACACACACACCCAAACACCACAACCAAACCACCAACACACACCACCCCACACCAACAAACCACACACAAACCCACCAAACCCACAACACAACCCCAACCACACCACACCACCCAAACCACAACACACACCACACCACAAACAACCAACCACACACCCAACACCACCAACACCCCACACAACAACCAAACCCCAACCACCCACACCAACACACCCCACAACCCACCACACACCACAAAACAACAACCCACAACCACACACCACCAACCACCAACACCACCCACACAAAACAACCACACAACCACAACCACAACCAACACCCACACCCCCCAACACACAAACCACAACACCCAACACCACACAAACCCACCACACACAAACCACACCACAACACCCAACACACCAAAACACCACCCCAACACACAACCACACCACCAACCCACAAAACACACCACCAACCCACCACAACACCACCCAACACCACAACCACCCACCACAACACCCACCAAACACACCACACACCCCAACAACACCAACCACAACCCAACACCACCCAACAACCACACACAACCACAACCCACAACAACCACACCCCACCAACCACAACACCACACACAACCCACAACCACACCACACCCCACAACAACACCACAACCCACCACACACCACACCCAAACACAACCCACCAACACCAACCACAACCACCCAACACACAACAACACCACAACACACCACCCACACAACAACCCACCACACCACAACACCCCACCACACACCACACCAACCCACCACAAACAACCAACCCCACCAACCCCACACCAACCACCAACACAACACCACACAACACACCAACCCCACAACACACCACCCAACACCACAACAACACAACCCCCACACCACCACACACAACAAACACCAAACACCACACAACCCCACACCCCAACCAACACCACAACAAACCACCCACAACAACCCACCACACCACACCAAACCAACACACCCAACCCACCAACCACAAAACCACACCACAAACACCAAACCACACACCCACCACACCAAACACACCCAACACACCACAAACACACCAACAAACACAACCACCCCACCACAACCAACACCACCACCAAACACCAACACACCACAAACCCACCACACCAACACCACAAACAACCACCACACCAACCCACCACCAACACAACCACCACAACACCAACCCCACACAACCACACCAACAACCCACAACAAACCACACCACCCCAAACACAACAAACACACCCACACAACCACACCAAACCCACCACAAACCCACAACAAACCACACCCCACCACACAACACCCACAACACCAACAACACCAACCACCAACCCCACCAACAAACACACAACCCACCACAACCACAACACCAACACCCCAACACACCACAACACCACACCACCCACAAACACCCACAAACCACACCACACAACCACCACAACACCACACCCACACACACACCAAAACACAACACCCACAACACCCACCAACAACAACCCCAACACAACCCAACAACACCACAACCACCCACACAACAAACACCACAACCACACCAACCCCACAAACAACCACCCACACAACACAACACCAACAACCACACCAACACACCAACCACCACAAACCAACACAACCCCACCACAACACCACACCACAACAAACCCCACAACAACACCAACCCACACCACAAACACCAACACACAACACCCAACCACACCCAACACCACAACCCACACAAACCACACCACACCCAACAACACAACCCACAACACACCCCACAACACCACACCCACCAAACACAACCACCAACAACACCACACCCACCAACCACAACACAACACAACCCAACCAACCACAACACCCACCAACACCACAACCAACAACACCACACAAACCCCAACACCCCACCACACCCACAACAACACACAACCACCCACACCACACAAACACACCACACACCACAACCACACCCAACACCAACCACACACCACCACAACACCAACAACACCACAAACACCACCACACAACACCAACAACACCCACCACCAACACACCACCCACAACCCACCAACACCACAAACAAACACACCCCACACCACAACCACCCACACAACAACACCACAACCAACACACCAACACACACCACCCACACACACCACCACAAACACCACACCCACCACAAACCACACCCACCCACAACACCAAACACCACCACACCAACCAACCACACAAACACCACACACCCACCACAACCCACACAACACCACCCAACACACCAACACCACACAAACCACACACAACCCCACACCAAACCCCCACCACAACCCACACAACCCACCAACACAACACCCCCAACACCACACAACACCAACAAACACAACCCACCAACACCACAACACCACCACAACCACACCACACAACACAACCACCACCCCAACACAACACCACAACACCCACACCAACACACACCAACACACCCACACCACAACCACCACACCACACCCACCACACCAAACCAAACACACCACAACCACACCCCCAACACACCAACACCAACACACCACCACAAACCACCACCACAACACACAACCCACACACACCAACACCACAAAACCACACCCAACACACAACACCACAACACCACACCCAACAACACCACACAACACCCAAACAACCACAACAACACACCACACCAACAACACCACAACCACCACAACCACCAACCACCCCACAACACACCCACAACACCACCACAAACACACCCAACCACCAACACCAACACCACAACACCCACCCACCAACACAACACCAACACCAACACCCAACCCAACAACCCACCAACACAAACACCACACAACCCCAACACACCACACACCACACCAACACCACCAACAAACCACAACCACACCACCAAACACCACAACCAACCACACCAACAACACCACCACACCCACCCACAAACACCAACCCACCCACAACACAACACCACACCACCACCACACCAACAACCCCACACCACACCACCCAACCACAACACAAACACACCAACAACCACAAACCACCAACACACCACACCCACCACAAACCAACCACACCCACAACCCAACCCAAACAACCACACCACAACACCAACACAACCACACACCACCAACAAACACCCCACCACCAACACACCACAACCACCACACACACACCACAACCACAACCCCCACCACACCAAACCACAACACCACACCCAACAACACCACCCAAACACCAAACCACACCAACAACACACCCACAACACAACAAACCACCAAACACAACCCACCCCACACCAACAACACCCACACAACCCACAAACAACCACAACACACCCAACAACCACACCCCCACACCAAACACAACACACCACCAAACACAACAAAACACACCCCACACACCAACACACCAACACCACACCAACAACACCACACAACCACAAACCACACCCAACCCCACAAACCACAACCACACCACACACCACAACCACAACACACCAACCACACAACACCCAACCACCCAACACAAACACCACAACACCACCACACCCACAACACCACACCACCCACAACACACCCACCAACCACACAACACACCAACCCACAACCCACCCACCCCAACCAACACAACACCAACACCCACCCAACCAACACCACACCCACAACCAAACAACAACACCCCACAACCAACACCACAACACCAAACCACACCACCAACAACACAACCACACACCCAAACACCCACCACACAAACAACACCCAACAAACACCCACACCAACACAACACACCACAACACAACACCACCACCCAAACACCCACAACCAAACACCACCCACAACCAACAAACCCAACCCACCACAACCCCACACCCAAACCCACCAACACAACCACAACACACACACCCACCCAACCACAACCACCCAACAACACCACACCAAACAACCACAACAAACACACCCAACACAACCCCCACACACCACAACCACCAAACACCACACCCACCCACCACACAAACCACCCCCACCCACACCAACACCCCAACACCACCCACAACAACCAAACCACACAACCACAACACACCAACCACCACAAACACCAACACCCCACAACAAACCCCACCACCCCACCAAAACCACAACAAACACCACAACAAACCACACCCAACACACAACCACCACCAACCAACACCACACCCAACACAACCACCACAACCAACAACACCACAAACCACACCCACACACAACACACAAACACAACACAACCCAAACCACACACCCAACACAACCACAACACACAACCCACCCACAAACACACCCACACCACAACACCAAACACCACACAACACCAACCACAACCACCACAAACACAAACACCCCACAAACCACACCAAACCACCCACACCACCAAACACCCAACCACAACAACCAACACAACAACCAAACCCACACCCAACACAACCACAAACACCACAACCACCACAACACAAAACACCCCCAACACCACAACAACCACAAACCAACACCACAAACACAACCACCCCACCAACAACACCACAACCAACAACACCCACACCACAAACCCAACCAACACCCACCACACCAAACACAAACAACACACCAACCAACCCACACCACAAAACACACCACAACCACCACACCACACCACAACACCACACAACACAACCCCAAACCAAAACACAACACACACACCAAACACACCAACCACAAACCCCACAACACACCAACCACACACCAACACCACCCCACAACACACCCACAACCCCAACACACAACCAACACCACAACACCCACAACACCCACCAACACAACAACAAACCACAACACACCAACCCCACACCAAAACACCAACACCCCACAACCCACAAACACCCAACACACACCACCACACCACAACACAAACACACCCACCAACACCCAAACACACAACCACAAACAAACCACCACAAAACACCAACAACCACACCAACAACACCACCCACAACCCACACACCCCAAACACCAACACCCCCACAAACAACCAACAAACCACAACACAAACACCACACACCACAACCACACCCAACCACACAAAACCCAACCACAACACACCCCACACCACCCACCAACACACCACCACACAACAACCCACACCCAAACACACCAACACCAACACACCCCACAACCACAACCCCACAACAACAACACCCACCACACCCAACACACCACCAACCCCACCACAAACACACAACCACACACCACACAAACCCACCACCCACAACAACACCAACCCACACCAACCACACCACCACAACACCAACACCAAACACCCACCACAACACACAACCAACACAACCACCACCCAAACCCCCAACAAACACCACACCACACAAACCACCAACAACCACCACAACCCCAACCACACCAACACCACAAACCAACCAAACACCACACCCAAACACACCCACCACACAACAACACACCACACAAACCACACCAACCACACCCCAACACACCCCACCACAACAACACCAAAACACAACCCACCAACCACCCACAAACACAACCACAAACCAACACCAACCACAACCAACAACACCCCACCCACAAACAACACCAACACCACCAACCACACAACCCAACACCACAACACCAAAACCACACCAACAACACACCCCACACCAACACAACCACCACAAACAACCACACCCCAACACCAACAAAACCCACCACACAACACACCACCAAACACCACACCACACACCACCAACCACAACAAACCACACACCCACCAACACAACACCACACAAACCAACACACCACACCACACCAACCAAACCACACCCACACCAACAACACCACCCACACCCACCAAAACCACACCCACACCAAACAACAACCACCCACAACAAACCAAACCCACCACACAACCCCACCCACCACAACACAAACACACACCCAACAACCCACCCACAAACCCACAACAACACCACACAACACCCCACACAAACAACAAACACCACCACACAACCACACCACACACCACAAACACACCACACACACCAAACACCAACACACACCACCCACACACAACCCACCACCACAAACACCAACCACCACACCCAACACCACACACACCAAACCCAAACACCCACAACACCACAACACAACCACAACCAACACACCACAACCCACCACACAAACCACCACACACCCAACACCCCACCAACACCAAACAACACCACCACAACCAACACACCAAACACCAACCACACCCACCACCACAACAACCCACCCACACCACCACAACCCACACCCACCAAACCACCACCACAACCAACACAACCCACAACACCAAACACCACACCACAACCACACCACAACACACCCAACACCAACACCACCACAACCACAACACACCAACACCACACCCCACAACAACACCAACAACCAACCACAAACACAACCACAACACCACACAAACCCACAAACCACCCCACACCACCAACCCCACACAACAACACCCAACACAACCACCACCAACACAACACCACACCAAACACAACCACCCACACAACACCACCACACCAACACCCAACACCAAACACACCCACACCACACAACCCAAAACCACCACCACACCCAACACACCAACCACACCCCCCACCCACCAAACCACACAACCAACAAAACCAACCCACAACCACCACCCACACAACCACACACCAAAACCCCCCCAACCACACCAAAACACAAACCCCCAAACCACCCAACCAACCACAAACACAACAACCACCACAAACCACCAACACCAACACAAACCAACACACCACCAACAACCACCACCCACCACCACAACCAAACCCACCCAACACGACACCACACAACAAAACCACCCCCACCATCCAACCACACACACACCACCCAACACCAATCCAACCACCACAAAAAACACACCAACCAAACCACCACAACAACAAACATCAACAAAAACTAAACAAATCAACCAAACCCACACACGAACCACACCACCAACAACCACACGCCACACACAACCACCACCATACACACCACAACACCAAACACAAGCACCAAAAAACACTAGACTAACAACAACCAAAAACACTCCCGACCCACCATGCAAATATACTAAGATGGGGGGGGGGGGAAAAATTTGTTGGAGATAATGAAAGGAAGGAAAAGAAAATAAAAAAAATAGATACATATAAAAAAAAAAATATATATTAGAATATTATGGTAATATGAATTAATTGTGTTGAGAAGGTAAATTATTATAAATATGGATTTATAAAGATAATAAATTTAAAATAAAATTAAGATTAATTTAAATTTATATTATTATAATATAAATATTAAGTTTAAAATTTATAGATGTAAGTTTATATAATAAGAAATATTGAAGTGTAGGAGTGTATATGAAATA